>CAUYQG010207845.1:0-10888 GCA_963574415.1 Tarsius wallacei
GTAGCGCGCGCCTGTAGTTCCAGCTACTTGGAAGGCTGAGGCGGAGGGATCTCCGGAGCCCAGCAGGTCGAGGCTGCGGTGGCCGGGAGCGGCCACTGCACTCCAGTCTGGGCGACAGAGTGAGACTCCAACTCAAAAAAATAAAAAAATAAAAAGAAAAAGAAAGATAATAGCATTTCTTTAATATAAAAAAAAGTTTACCTTCTCACCCACCCCACTTTCCTACACACACCCTGAGCCTACACATAAAATCCTGTAAAAAGAGCCGGGCGTGGTGGCTCACGTCTGCAATCCCAGAACTTTGGGAGGCGGAGGCTAGAGCCTGAGCCAAGGGGTTCGAAACCAGCCTGGGCAACTTGGAGAGACCTCGTCTCTACAATAAATCAAAAAATTAGCCGGGCGTGGTGGTGCACGCCTGTATTTCCAGCTACTTGGAAGGCTGCAGCGGAAGGATCGCCGGAGCGAGCCCAGCAGATCGAGGCTGCGGCGGCCGTGAGCGTGCCACTGCACTCCCGCCTGGACGACAGTGAGACTCCGACTCAAAAAGAAAAAGAAAGAAATCCTGAAAAGAGAAAATCTTCACTGAGACCGAGGCTAAGAGGGGAAGGGCAAGGCGTCCTGGCCTGGCCAGCCCACCCGGACAGACGCAGCCCAGAGGAGAGGGGCTCCGCTCAGGCCGCCCCGGCCTCAGACCTCGGGCCGAAAACACCCTGTCCCCCCGCGAAGGCTGAGGGTGGGACCCCAGCCACTCCCAAACTCCGTATCTAAGTGACAGCCACTTTGGGGTGCTCCTGCCCTGCTCAAGCCACCATCTCAAATAGACGCCCCCTGACTTCCACAAAACCCGGAGCCCAGGAAGAAGCCCCCGGCCCTGCCAGCCTCCTCCCTCTCCTGCCCCGGAAAGCCCGCGTGGAGCGGGTGTCGCCGCCCGGCTCCTCCCGGACACCGCGGCGGCGGCCTCGGCTTGCCACGCCGGACGCTCTCCCTCCCGCCACAACCCAGTGCCAGACGCACCTGGCCTCGCAGCCCCAGCACTCACCTCGCGGGGTCCGCCGGGCCCCACCTGGGCCGCCCTTCCACTTCCCTCAACGCCTCACCCAACGGCGGAGCAGCCTCGCGCCGCCAGCTCCGGTTTGAAAACCGGCAGCGACCAATCACAGAGAAATTTATTCCTCCCACGCCGTCCCTCTACGCTAGGACGCACGCGTCAGAGGCACGGGGAGGAGGCGGGAACTGGGGTAAACATGCGCATTACGACAGAGCGAAGCCAAGATAGCCATTTTGACTAAGGGCAACTCTTTTTTTTCCCGGTGTCCTTTTCTCAAGTCATTTAGAATGCTATGTTGACTAAGGGCAAGTGGTACTTCTTTAGTGTAAATTATCCTTGACCTCATGTCTCCCCCAAGCAGAGAAATAGAGCTCTTGGAAACTATTAACTGAACAGTGTCGAGTCTCGCTGTAAAATAGGAAGAATTCCAGACAGAGATAGGACAGTAGTCATTTTCAACGATATTTATTGAGCTATATTATTCCTTCATTCATTGATACACTCATTGAGACTTTCATTTGACATACATTAAGTGTGCCGACTTGGTAACAAGCACTCCACTAGGAATCGGAAAATTAAAGATGGTATGGTCTCTGCTGTCCAGTAGCCACAAATGGAGAAGACAGCTTAAGGAAACAAAAATAATTACAAAGCGCTATAATTCCACTTAACAAACGTTATTTAAAACTTGATATTGTGCTGGCACGGGGGCGCTCATACTTTTTTAAAAATATGGACCAATAGTGAGAAATATATTTACTAAATATCAAAGAACTCTGCCCATCCTTACTACATGTGAAATACTCAAAACTTACTACTCAAAAATGATTGGCTAACCGCAATTTGAAAAAATACTGGCTGCCAGGGCTTGTGACTCACGCCTGTAATCCCAGCACTTTGGGAGGCAGAGGCAAGAGGATTGCCTGAACCCAGGTCCAAGACTAGCCTGGGCAACATGGTAAGACCTAGTCTCTACAATAAATCAAAAAATTAGATGGGTATGGTGGCACGTGCCTGTAGTTCCAGCTACTTGGAAAGCTAAAGCAGAAGGATCATATGAGCCCAGCAGGTTGAGATGGCTGTGAGCATTCCACTGTACTCCAGCCTGGGTGACAGAGTGAGACTCCAACTCAAAAAAGAAAAGAAAAAGAAAACATACTGGCTAAAGCATACAAGAAGCAATGTGGTATAAAAGAAAGACCACAGCGGTGAAAAGGAATGCTTATACACTTGGTGGGAGTGTAAATTACTACAAGCTCTATGGAAACCAGTATGGAGATTTCTCAAAGAACTCAAAATAGATCTACCATTTGATCCAGCAATTCCACTACTAGGTATCTACCCAAAGGAACAGAAGTCACTATATAAAAAAGACACCTAGCTGGGCTAAGTGGCTCAGCCTGTAATCCCGCGCTTTGGGAGGCTGAGGTGAGTGGATTGCCTAAGCCCACGGGCTCGAGACCCGCCTGGGCAACTTGACGAGACCTCATCTCTACAATAAATCAAAAAAATTAGTCGGGCATGGTAGCATGCGCCTGTAGTTTCAGTTACTTGGAAGGCTGAGGCGGAAGGATCGCCGGAGCCCAGCAGGTCGAGGCCGCGGTGGCCAGGAGCGGCCACTGCACTCCAGTCTGCGTGACAGAGTGAGACTCCAACTCAAATTAAAAAAAAAAAAAGACACCTGCATTCACAAGTTCATCGCAGCACAGGTCACAATTGCAAAGATGTGGAATCAACCTTAATGCCTATCAGCTGGTCAGTGGATAATGAAAATATGGTATATATACACCATGGAATACTAGTCAGCCATCAAAAAGAATGAATTAATGTCCTTTGCAGCAAGTTGGATGAATTGGAGAACATCATCCTAAGTGAACTAATGCAGAAACAGAAAACCAAACACCTCATGTTCTCACTTATAAGTGAGAGCTAAACTAAGGATCTGCAAAAGAATAGAAAGGGGTGTAATGGACACTGGAGACTCAGAAGGGGGAGGAAGGAAGGGGTGGAGGGACGAAAAATCACCTATTGGGTACATTGTATACAGGTGGGAGTGGGGGGTACACTTAAATCCTAGACTTCTTTGTAGCTATACAATGCAATCATGTAACCAAAAACTATTTGTACCCCTTGAAGCTATTGAAATAAAAAAAAAATCACAGATTTGCTAGGGGAGGAAATTGGGAAGATTTTGTTCAAAGTATATGAAATTTCAGTGAGACAAAGAAAAGTTCAGGGGATCTATTGTAAAACATGGTGAGCGTAGCTAATAACAATGTATTCTATATTTGAAAATTGGGGCAGGCTCAGTGGCTCAGCCTGTAATCACACGCTTTGGGAGGCCGAGGTGAGTGGATTGCCCGAGCCTGCGGGTTCAAGACCCGCCTGGGCAACTTGGCAAGACCTCATCTCGACAATAAATCAAAAAATTAGCTGGGCGTGGTAGTGCGCACCTGTAGTTCCAGCTACTTGGAAGACTGAGGCGGAAGGATTGCCAGAGCCCAGCAGGTCAAGGCTGCAGTGGCCGGGAGCGGCTACTGCACTCCAGTCTGGGCAACAGAGTGAGACTCCAACTCAAAAAAAAAAAAAAAAAGAAAATTGGCCAGTCACAGTAGCTCACACCTGTAATCCCAGCACATTGGGAGGCTGAGGCAGAGGAGGATTGCTTGTACCCAGGAGTTCAAGACCAGCCTAGGCAACATAGCAAGACCTCATCTCTAAAAAAATAAAAAATTGTTCTAAAAAGTTGTGGTGGTGTACACCTGTAGTCTCAGCTACTTGGGAAGTGGGAGGCTGAGGGACAAGAATCACCTGAGCCCAGCAGGTCAAGGCTGCAGTGAGCTGTGATCGCACCACTACACTCCAGCCTGGGGAACAGAGATACCCTGACTTAAGAAAAAGAAAATAGGGCCGGGCGCATTGGCTCAAACCTGTAATCCCAGCACTTTGGGAGGTCAAGACAAAAGAATTGCCTGAGCCCAGGGGTCAAGACAAGCCTGGGCAACTTGGTGAGATCTCGTCTTTACAATAAATAAAAAAAATAAGCCAGGCATGGTAGCACATGCCTATAGTTCCAGCTACTTGGAAGGCAAAGGCAGAAGGACTGCCTGACCCCAGTACGTTGAGACTGCGGTGGCCGTGAGCATGCCACTGCACTCCAGCTTGGGCGACAGAATGAGACTCCAACTCAAAAAAAAAAAAGAAAGAAAATTGCTAAAAGAGTACATATTTTTTTTTTTTTTTGAGTTGGAGTCTCACTCTGTTGCCCACACTGGTGTGCAGTGGACGCTCCTGGCCACCGCAGCCTTGACCTGCTGGGCTCCAGCGATCCTTATGCCTCAGTCATCCAAGTAGCTGGAAGTACAGGCACACGCTACCACACCCAGCTAATTTTTTGACTTATTGTAGAGATGAGGTCTCACCAAGTTGCCCAGGCGGGTCTCGAACCCACGGGCTCAGGCAATCCACTCACCTCAGCCTCCCAAGGTACGGGATTACAGGCTGAGCCACCGAAGAGTAGATCTTAAATGTTCTCACCACACACAAAAAATAAGTATGTGAGGTAGTAGATGTGTTAATTAGCTTGAATTAGTAATTCCACAGTGTATGCATATATCAAAACATCATGTGATACACCATAAATATACACAATTTTTTATTTTGAAATAAAATAAGTCACAAATTTTGTAATCGGAAAACTTGACTGCATTTTTTTTCTTTTTTTGAGCCACAGTCTCACTCTGTCACCCAGGCTGGAATGCATATGGCACAATCAAAGCTCACTGCAACCTCAGAATCCTAGACTCAGACGATCCTCCTGCATAGCTAGGGCCCAAGTCATCACACCTGGTTAGTTTGTTGTTGTTGTTGTTGTTGCTGTTTTCTTGTTGAAACGGGGTCTCACTATGTTGCCCAAAATGGTCTCAAACTCCTGGCCTCATGCCTCACAAAGTGCTGGAATTACAGGCATGAGCTACCCCACCTGGCTTTAACTCCCCTGAAATAGTAATGGAGCACTTTCGTGGGTAGGGCATAGCATGCGACCACTTGCATTATCACTTTCTGACTCTTCTAGATGTCATGTCCTCCCAGTGTAAAACAAATAATAATCCCACTCCAATCTCATAGGTTTATTCCCAGATAATTTGAGATAGTGTGTGGTACACTATCAAAGTTTACCCTTTGTAAACTGTAATACAGATTGTCATAATATTATTAGAAAAGGGGTGAAGAAAGGAAACACTAACTGTACATATATTATCCCATTTAATCCTCCTAACAACCTTTCAAGGTCAAGAGCATTCATTGAATGCATTAGCCTGTTCCTCCTTAGATACCTATAATACAATGAAATAAGCACCAGGACAAAGATATGTGTAAAGTGCTTTAGGAACACAAACAAGGAAGCAATTAATCCTATCTGGGGAGTGGGAGTGTTAGAAAAGCTGAACTGGGACTTGAAGTGTGAATCAGAATTTTTTTTTTTTTTTTTTTTTGAGTCGGGGCCTCACTCTGTCACCCACACTGGAGTGCAGTGGCCGCTCCGGGCCACCACAGCTTCGACCTGCTGGGCTCCGGCGATCCTTCAGCCTCAGCCTTCCAAGTAGCTGGAACTACAGGCGCGCGCTACCACACCCAGCTAATTTTTTGATTTATTGTAGAGATGAGGTCTCACCAAGTTGCCCGGGCGGGTCTCAAACCCGCGGGCTCAGGCAATCCACTTGCCTTGGCCTCCCCAAGTGAGGGATTACAGGCTGAGCCACCGGCCAGGCTGTGAACCAGAATTTATAAGAGAGAAGGGGGTGGCAAATTCCTGGCAATGGGAAGGTCATGTGACTTCTGAAGAATGAGGCAAGCACATGTTTAATAAATACACAAGCAAACAGTTTAGGAAGGTTTAGGGCTGTGGCAGAATGTTTATCTCAACTCTCAGATGATGTTGGGGGTTCAGTGGGGCGATGCTTTTTGGGTAGCTTTGACCTGAGAAGGAGAGACTGACAAGGTAGGTTGGGACCAGATGAGGAAGGAATTGAACTTTATCCTGTAATAGACTCAGCGACAAGGCAATGGGGTTTGGACTGACTGGACTGATTTGTATTTTGGATAGAAAATATGAGCCTGGTGTGGTGGCTCATGCCAGTAATTCCAGCACTTTGGGAGGCGGAGGCAAGAGGATTGCCTGAGCCCAGTGGTTCGAGACCAGCCTGGGCAACTTGGTGAGTCCTCATCTCTACAATAAATCACAAAAATTAGCCAGAAGTGGTGGTACATGCCTGTAGTTCTAGCTACTTGGAAGACTAAGGCAGAAGGATCACCTGAGTCCAGCAGGTCAAGGATGCAGTGGCTATGAGGGTGCCACTGCACTCCAGCCTGGACAACAGAGTGAGACTCCGACTCAAAAAAAAAGAAAGAAAGAAAAAGAAAATATGCTAAGATGGCATGGGAGGATGGTCTGGAGAGGGAAACATCTAAAGGCAGAGAGACAAGCTGGGGACTAGTGGGAAAGATACTCATGAAATCAGTGAATGAGCCTGGGTGCAGTGGCTCACACCTGTAATTCCAACACTTTGGGAGGCAGAAGCAAGAGGATTGCCTGAGTACAGGGATTCAAGAGCAGCCTGGGCAACATAGCGAAACCTCGTCTCTAAAATAAAAAAGTTAGCCAGGCCTGGTGGCACGCGCCTGTAGTTCCAGCTACTCGGAAGGCTGAGGTGGTAGGATCATCTGGGCCCAGCTGGTTGAGGCTGTGGTGGCCATGAGTGTGCCACTGCACTCCAGCCTAGGTGACAGAAGAAGACTCCTACTCAAACAAAACAAAACATACAAAATAAATCAGTGAATGAAATGAAATAGACATTACATGATTGGAACTCAGGGGCAAGGGAGAGGGAGGGGTGCAGAGCCTTCCGCTTTCCTTCCCTCCCTCACTCCCTGGTTACTGAACACAACTCCCAAGAACAGATCTCTTGTAGGTACCCACCCTCCCCTTCCTGCTGTTACCGCCCTAGTCCAACTTGGTGGTCCAAACCCCAGGGAAACTGTTTGCCCCTCTCTTGCATTCTTTATACCTTGTGTAATTTTTTTTTTTTTTTTTGAGTCAGAGTGAGACTGTTCATATCCACGACAGTCTTGACCTGCTGGGCTCAGGCGATCCTTCTACCTCAGTAACTGGAAGTAGCTGGAACCACAGGTGTGCACCACCACACCTGGCTAATTTTTTGATTCATTGTAGAGACGAGGATTCGCCAAGTCACCCAAGCTGGTCTGGAACTCCTGGGCTCAAGCAATCTCAGCCTCCTAAAGTGCTGGGATTACAGGCAAGAGCCATCACGCCCGGCTTGAGTGATCATTTAAAAATGTGGTTCTACCACAAAAATGATAACTATGTGAGATAATCCATGGGTTAATTGGCTAGGGGGCTTGGTGACTCATGCCTATAATCCCAGAGCTTTGGGAAGCTTAGGCAGGAGGATCGCTTGAGGCCAGGAGTTTGAGGTTACAGTGAGCTATGATTGTGCCACTGCACTCCAGTTTGGGCAGCAAAGCAAGACTCTGTCTCTTAAGAAAAAATTAGTTAGAATTTAACCATTTCACAATATACATACAGTATACTTCAAAGCATCATGTTGTACACAATATGTACAATCTTGTCTGTGAACTATTTAAATTTGAAAAAAAAATAGTGATTTTTTTTTTTTTGAGTTGGAGTCTCACTCTGTCGCCCAGGCTGTAGTGCACTGGCATGCTCATAGTCACCCCAGTGTTGACCTGCTGGGCTCCGGCGATCCTTCCACCTCAGCCTTCCAAGTAGCCGGAACTACAGGCGTGCTACCATGCCCAGATAATTTTTTACTTATGTAGAAAGGAGGTCTCACCAAGTTGCTTGGGTGTCTCGAACCCATAGGCTCAGGCAATCCACTCATCTCGGTCTCCCAAAATGCTAGGATTATAGGCATGAGGCACCACACCCAGCCCAGCTGCACTCCTTGACCCTCTGCTGTTTGCAGTTCCTTAAGCACACCAAGCTATTGTCTTCACCCAGAGCGTTCACCCTTGCTTTTCCATCTGCCCTCAACATTCTTCCCAACCCCCACTATCTCTTCACCTGGATAAGTTATACTCATCCTTCTTGGCAGCTTAAGTTTCTACTGTCTTGGGTTCGATTCCCAGCTGTGCCACTGATGAGAAGTGAGATCTCCTGGTCTGGTTTTTTAATCTCCCGCATATGGTGAGACCACTCGTCAGTGTTTCCGAGGTGGCAGGGAGGCAGTGGCTGGAACGAGCTGTCGGAAGACATGATGTCACCATGGCACAAGGGAGGTGGCAGGAGGGGATGCCATCTTCCCACCCGGCCCCCCACTTCTCCACCGGGAGCCTCTCTGGAATTTGTGCTGCTGGGGAGGACATGGGTGATGATCCTGCACCCCACTGGTCCCCACCTCCCCAGCGGCCAGGCCAGATGTCATAACACAGGAACTGCCATCCTGGGTCCCCGGACAGTGCAGGAGACCTGACTGACATCCATCTAGACATGGCTCAGGGTCTCCACTCTCCCTTGCTGGGTTTCTGCCTCCCAGTTCCTCCTCACTTGCTCTCTATCCCTGGAGGTCTCACACCCCACCTCCATTCTGGGATTATCACCCCACTGTCAATTAAACCCACAAGTCTTGAGTCCTTCTGCCTTCCAGGCTGTGGGCTAAGCTCAGGGAGAGAGTCCATTTCTGGGTGGGCTCAGGAGAGTCTGTCTCAGGGGTGTCCAACCTTTTGGCTTCCCTGGGCCGCATTGAGTAAGAAGAAATTGTCTTGGGCTGCAAATATAATATAGTTAGTGTGTATACATAATAACACTTTTTTATTTTTTATATCTTTATAATAAAGTTTAGAAAAATGAGAACAACATAAAACTAGTGGGAAACTTGACCTTGATTTGTAAAACTAATCTGTCAATGTCTGGTTTGATGGAAGTGGTCACAGTTCTTTTTCTTTCTTTCTTTTTTTTTCTTTTGAGCCAGAATCTCACTATGTCACTCCGGCTGGAATACAGTGGCACACTTACGGCCACCGCAGCCTCCACCTGCTGGGCTCAGGTGATCCTTTCACCTCAGCCTTCCAAGTAGCTGGAACCACAGGCACACACCACCACGCCCAGCTAATTATTTATTTATTTAATTTTTTTTTTTTCAGTTGGTGTCTCACTCTTTGTCGCCCAGGCTGGAGTGCAGTGGCACGGCCACGGCCACCACAGCATCGAACTGCTGGGCTTAGGTGATCCGTCCACCTCAGCCTTCCAAGTAGCTGGAACTACAGATGCATGCCACTATGCCTGGCTAGTTTTTGTGATTTATTGTAGAGACGAGGTCTCACCAAGTCTCCTAGACTGGTCTCAAACCCTCAGGCTCAGGCAATCCTCTCGCCTTGGCCTCCCAAAGTGCTGGGATTACAGGCTAACCCACCATGCCTGGACTTTTTTATTTATTATAGAGACGAGGTCTCACCAAGTTGCCCAGACTGGTCTGGAACCCATGGGCTCAGGTGGTTGCAGTTCTTACTGAGTTCTCAAGCTGCTCATCAGAAATATTTGTTTGTGGCTGGGCGCAGTAGCTCACGCCAGTAATCCCAGCACTTTGGTAGGTGGAGGTGAGAGGACTGCCTGAGCCCAGAGGTTCGAGACCAGCCTGGGTAACATGGTGAGACTTTGTCTCTACAATAAAAATAAAACAAAATGAATCCGGTGTGGTGGTACGCACCTGTAGTTCCAACTACTCGGAAGGCTGAAGCAGAAGGATCCCCTGAGTCCAGCAGGTTGAGGCTGCAGTGGCTGTGAGTGTTCCACTGCACTCTAGTCTGGGCAACAGAGTGAGACTCCAATTCAAAAAACAAACAAACAAACAAAAAAACAAAACAAAAACAATGTTTCCAAATCTATGGTTTCCCAGTTCCATGCCTAGGAATCATCCTTGCATACTCAATAAGGTGTTGAACTGAATCAAAGAAAAGTAGCTGGCTCTAAAAAGTAGACCAGAGATATATGTAAATTGTAACAATTGACACTTCATCTATTAAGGCTCAAAGATAAGCAGAGAGCTAGTTCTCCCATCAGACCTGGAGTCAAAGCTCAGCTCTCTTCCTGTCTATTCAACTTCCCTTGGTGTTTTGTTACCTCCAGTGTTAAATGAGATATAGCCTATTTTCCAGGATTGATTTGAGGATGAAATAGATTATGGATGCAAAGTTCCCTTCCCTCAAATCACTTTGCTACTTACCAAAAGCAGCACCATGCCCTTCGGTTCTATCACCCTACTGTACCAGCCCAGTGAAAAGAAAGCAAAGGTGAGTTTTGTGTGTATGTGTGTAAGGGGGCTTCTGACTTCCTTTCTTTCCAGCCTAGAGTTATCCAAGTAGGGAGAACTGCACCTGTGATGGGAAAAGTTTGAGATCTGGTGCCAAAGAGCTAGAGTTCAATTCCTGGCTCTGCCCTTGATGAGAAGCGAGATCTCCTGGACTTAATCTCCCACATCTGGTCAGCCCACTTACCAGTTTGTTTTTTTTTTCTTTTTTTTTTTTGAGTTGGAGTCTCACTCTGTCACCCAGACTGGAGTGCAGTGGCCGCTCCCGGCCACCGCAGCCTCGACCTGCTGGGCTCCGGCGATCCTTCCGCCTCAACCTTCCAAGTAGCCGGAACTGGTAAGCGCGCGGGTTCGTGACCCGCCTGGGCAGGCGAAACCTCATCTCTACAATAAATCAAAAAAATTAGCTGGGCATGGGAGCGCGCGCCTGTAGTTCCGGCTACTTGGAAGGTTGAGGCGGAAGGATCGCCGGAGCCCAGCAGGTCGAGGCTGC
>CAUYQG010207849.1:0-20538 GCA_963574415.1 Tarsius wallacei
GACATTCCTTAGACCTAATGGAGGGTGTACCTCCCCTTATCTCCTAGGCATTCCCAGTGGGTAGCTTCAGGGGATCCTTGGCTTCCCTGTAGATAGTGCCCAATTTTACGGAAGATTTAATCCCCACCTGCTCTCCCTCTGAGTGGTTATAACTTTTGTAATTACAAGTTTCACGACTTTTACAGTCCTTGCCCAATGCATGATGTCTTAGGCCTTGTAAATTTCCTTTACTTTAGGCAAGCTTGATTGCCACTGTGAGATACCTCTGATACCTGCACCAGGAAGTCGATTTCTGAAAAGACAAAGTCGGCAAAGTTAATATTACTTAAAGTGTGCATTTCTCCAAAGGCATACCTTCTACTTTCTCATCATTGTGTCAGGGTTTAAGAACAAGATGAAAAATGGCTTCCCACTCTTCGTCTGTCCTTTCACAGTGGATACGACGTTGAACACCCCAGCTCTAATGCTTGCCTGTCCAACTCCTTTTCTCCCTGTGACATACATTCAAATTTTCCTTTCTGAATCCTTTCATTTTTCTCACCAAAAAAGGAAAGTCATTCTTAAAGCTATAGGCGGAGGCAGGTACTCCCAGAGTGATCTGCCAGCTGAAGATGAGTAGTTGCTGAGCACTCGGTGTTGCCCCCCACCCCAATCCCCACTGATTTAATGGTTCCTAGTAAACAGCCAGTTTTGTGAATTTGAGCCTCACAGGCAACTGGATATGAAGGCAGAGTCTCCTGACCACAGGGCACAGAATAATAAAGCCAGAAGAAGCCAAGGACATCAGCACATCTTATGTATGCCAGCAAAGTAAATTTACATGTCATTTGATCCTTAAAACAATTCAGTGAGGTATGTAGGATTGTCTTGATCCCACAGACAGAAAAGGTGAAGAAGTTCAGAGAGGAAAAGTGCTTGCTCAGAACACATAGCTAGCAAAAGGGAAAGCCAGGACTTGAACCAATGTCTTGCCTCCCAGCCCTGTGTCCCTTCATCCACATAAAGTTCCTCCTTTGGAGGAAACAGCTAGCTATCCACCATGCCTATCTCCCCTTACTCTGCGATAGCTGTGATTATAACATGACTGCCCTGCATTTCCCAGCTTCCATTAAGGCCAAGGATGGCCATGGGCCTGAGTTCCAGTGATGGGGTATGAGTGGACATAACATGTGCCATTTCTGTCTTACTTGTTTACAAAGAAATTTATGGTCCTGATAGCCCTGGATTTGTACATCGTTTCCCCTTCTACCAACTGGATGGCAATAACCAAAGTGACCTTGGAACATGGCAAAGTCACCATCGCCCTGAAAAATCATGTGGAACAGAGCTACCTGCTGACCTAGAACATCACCTCTGAATATTGTGACAACATCTTTGTTCTCTAATTTGTGTTATTTGTGGGTCTTTTGTTATAACAGCTGTGCCTTTTACCCTAACTAATACACACCCCTAGGGAATATCAAACCCAATTCCTTTATTACATAGAGTCATTTATTTCCTCCTGTTCATTCATTCATTCATCTAGAAAAGAAGCATATGATCCATGGGAATGCTGGCAAACCAAGACAACCATCAGAGGTCTTATTTTATCAGTGCCTCCAAGGAGAAAAGAGGAGGACTTATAGAGTATAGCAAGGCTCATGAGGCACTCGACCTGGTATCCTGGATCAAAAGAGGGAGCAAAGAATGACCTCACAGGGAAGAGCATGAAGGTACCCAAACTTGACCCTGGGTACTGCTCTCCTGCCTAGCCCAACAGGAACTTGGTCTGAGCAACTCCAAAGGTTTAATTGATTTAAACTGAGAACATCAGTTCTACTCTCCAGAGAACTTTAAATGACAGCTGTCAAACAGGGCTGGGGATAGAGTCTGTTTAAATTACCTCCTCTTCACCTCATTGTTGAGTTAGAAATTCCCATTCTAGAGTTTTGTGCATTTGGGTAGCCAAATGCACAAAACTCAACACTGGACAGATACACTGTCTATTTATTACATGTACTCACATCAGGGATAAGCATAACACTATACTAGGTGGGACCCCCAAAAAACTAAATTTATTTATCAAAATTGTGTACTTGTTCTTATATGTTTAAACTTCAGTCATCTTCAAGTACTCTCCGTTTGACGCAATACACCTATCAAGACACTTTTTCTATTGCTCAAAACAGTTTTTGAACTCGTCAGTTTTGATGCCTTATAGTGCTTCTGCCATTTTTTGTTTCACCTCTTTCACATTGGCAAAACGTTTCCCTTTGAGGACTTTTTTAATCCAGGGAAACAAACAAACAAACAAAAAAGTCACTCAGGGTGAGATCGGGTGAATAGGAAGGATGGTGCATGGGGGTCATGCCGTTATTGGTCAAAAACTGCTCTGCTCTCGGTGCAATGTGAGCAGCTGCACTCCTAAATCACCCATCATGAAATGGGCAAATGCATTGAATCTCAAAAAAAAAATCCACTGAATCTGAACACAGCCTCTCACATCAACGCTAGCTAGTACACTGATGTCAATGGGTTCCTAGAACACTTACCTAATGGGGGAAGCCTGTACAACAGGGGGCACACCCTCCAAAAGATAATTCTGTTTTTTTGGGGGGGGTCCCCCCTCATACACCATGTAGGGTCACACTGGGACTACATTTGGGAACAGAAGGAAAAGCCAGAATCTGTGAGAGACAGACTTTGTAGTATCAAGAGGGTGGGATGACAGTTGTTGCCCACTAGGATGTAATTGACTTGTTTAAACAATTCCACAGGCTGGCAGGGAACAGAAACCTGCTACTCAGGGATAAGCAGGAACTGCATGTGGTCCCCTCAGTAAGAAGGGTTGTTTGATGGGGTCCTTATCCATGGAAGCAGTGTGGGGAGGGAAACTTGCAGTTAGGTTATTCAGGGCCTTCCCAGTTTCATCAGATGTCAAGACAGCAAATACCATTGGGACTTATTCAGGCTTTACCTCACAGAATGATCCCAAAGGATTACAACATCGGCAGCTACAAGACTCATCTGATCAACATCATCAGTTCAGGTAAGTTCAACATATACAGGATCTTGGCCCAGAGATTCCAGAATCTCAGAACCCAACTCACTGCTGGTCAAAGTGGCCTCAGAGCTGTGGTTTCACCTGAGAAACAAAAGCAATGGAAACAGTCTCCCACACATTCCTCACCCTTCTTCCTGTAAATCACCTTGCATCAGCTAGGTCAAAAGCCCCCAACCCTGACAGTTTGAATCCATCACTTCTCTTCCATCTCCCACATTTGACACAAACATAAATTAGTACATCTACCCTTTGCTCTTGTAAAAAAAAAATAGGCTCTGTAACCAAGACAACTGGTTTTGGCCTAGAGCACTGAACACAGGAGGAAGCCAGCTGTCAATGATAAAGATCCATCCATCCTGGGACCCTCCCTTGCAGACCCTTGCCTTCTGTCCTTCTGTCTGGTTTGCCCCCAGTGACCTTCTCAGCCAATCAGAGAGCTGCACTTGCTTTCTGCACTGGCCTTTCTCAACTTCTGGAATCAATTCCTGGCTTGAGATGCCATCTGGGCTGATCCCGCAGAAAGAGATGAACTTTATCTTGCCTTTGACATTGCTCAGGCAACCAACAAATAATGAGCTTCAAAACCCTGTACCTCCCAGAAATGATCCTCATGACATGACACTATGTAGCCACTCTGATGGGGTGGGAACTGCCAGGCCCCAGTGCTCTAAAACCCACCTTGACTACCCTCTTCCTTCCAGGTGACCGGGCTCCACCCAGATCCTCAAGCCACCGTCCAGTGCTGACGGGGAGTGATGTTTGGGAACCATCACCTCACCCATGGAACACTTAGAATCTTTCCTAGAGTATGCCCGAATACATATGGTTTTCCAAAATGTCCCTCCTGATAGTCTCACTTTCCCTTCACTAGAAATAAGAAGGTGAGTCAGAGCTGCCACTTTGGACACCCAGAGGCAATAACTCCCACAGTACAGAGGGAATCAATAAACCAGACACTACAGTCAGGACCCAACTTTCTAGAAAAGCAACAGATGCTTCCAAAGTCCTGTCCTGAGTTATTCAACGGGTGGCCTGCCGGGAACTTAACCACATTTTTTCCTGGTTCAGCCAGAATTCACCTTCTGTATTCTTGGCTAGTGGGGAGTGAAGGTTGTATAGGGAATAACCCGCTGGAAAGGAGGGGAGGCAAACTGGGGCCATTCCGGGGACTAGGATCTGGTATTGGTTTGCTAGGGCTGCCACAGTCCGGGTGGCTTCAGCAATAGAAATTTATTTTCTCATGATTTGAGAGGCTAGAAGTCTGAGATCAAAGAGTTGGCAGGGCTGGTTTTATTTTGAACCCTTACTCCTTGGTCTGTAAATGTCCATCTTCTCCCTGGGTCTTCACATCGTGCATGCACTTATCTGTATCCTAACCTCCTCTTCTTTTAAGGACACTGGTCGTATTGGATTAGAGTCTACCCATATGTCCTCCATTTACCTTCATTGCTTCTTTAAAAGCTCTATCTCTAAATACAGTCACATTCTGAGGCACTGAGAGTTAGAGCTTCAACATATGAACTTGAGGAGGAAGGGCACAATTCCACCCATAACAGACCCCACCATCCCTTTCAGAGTGGTTAGGTAAGCTCAGTGTGCCTCCAGAGCTGGGCTTTATTTTCCTAGAAGACTGACATCCCCCACCACCCACCATGGAAGTAAAGAATCAGATGAAGGACTTCTGTGTGAGATGGCCTCAAGAAGGAGGGAGGTGGCACCTCTAGAAGGAGACCAAGCAGAGGGGAAGAGGAAAGGGTATTAGAATAAGAGGGAAAAAAAGGATGTGGTCACCAAGGTTTACAGGCATGTAAAGAAATTTGTTGTGCCTTAGGAAGACGAAAGGGCTATGAAAAAGCTTGCAAGATAATAGGGGCCATTTAGCTTAAAGAGGATGAGACATACAGAGACAAGATCTCTGTCTTCACCTCCCTGCAGAAAGGTAACCAATGTGCCCCAGAGGACAGAACCAGGACCTGTGGGTATAAAGCAAAGAGAGGCGTGTTTCAACTGCAGGAAGATTAAAAAGTTCTAAGCACTGAAATATTTGACCTTGGAGTAAACTGCTATGATGAGTGGCATGCTCCCTTCACTCAAAGTATTTCAGTTGGGCTGAAAGATCATCAGGGTGCTGAGAGGAGAATTTTCATGCACTTCTCAGATGCTGTGATGTGCTAAATCAGAGGGTTGGACTAAATAATTTTGCTTAAAGCCTGCCCTTGTGGTCCTTGAGTCTCATACAACACACACCAATCTCTCTCTTTGCAGACTAGATGAAACGCTAGGAGAGTGGTTAATGACACATAATTTTGGCACAGAATTCCTGACATTCACCCAAGATGTTCAAGCTACTACTATAGATCTTCATAAACACACACATACACAACAGCAGGAGCAAAGCTTATCTAAAAAGTGTGAAAGAACTTCTGAACCCTGGCAAGAAACTTAGTCTTTTCAGAAGAATTCAGTTCTGCATCTGCTGGGTCAAAAATTCATCATCCTAGAAGGGTGTGGTAGGAAGAATAATAACTGCCCTGCCAACCACCCATACATACACACCACCATGTCCATGTCCTAATCCCTAATACCTGTGAATGTGTTGCCTTATGTGGCAAAAAGGGTCTTTGTAGGAGTGACTAAGGTTAAGGACTCTGAGATGGGGAGATTATCCTGGGTTGTTTGGATGATCCAGTCTTATCACATGGGTTCTCCTATGTGGAGACTCCTTTGCTAGCTGTAGTCAGAGAACCAAGAGATGCAGCATGAGAAGGACTTGGCCATAAGCCAAGAAATGCAGGCAGCCTCTAGAAGCTGGAAAAGGCAAAGAAGTGGATCCTCCCCTAAAGCTTCCAGAAAAGAATGCACCCTGCCAACACTTTGATCTTAACCCCATGAGACCCACCTCAGACTTCTTACCTCTAGAACTGCAGGATAAGTAAATGTGTGTTTTTTAAGTCATTAACTTTGTGATCATTCATTATAGCAGCAATAGAAAACTGAGACACAGTCAAGTACTCTGAAATCAGAAAACCGGGATTCAACTCCCAGCTGGTAGAGTCCTAGCTGTGCAAACTTGGGCCAATTAATCAACCTCTCTGAGTCTCTACAGCTAAAAATGGCGGTGTTGGCTACTCTCATAAGGCTGATGTGAGAATCAGTGTAGGTAAAAAACTGCTGGCAACTTGCCTGGCACAGAGAACCCAGTAGATGCTCCCATCTCTCCTTTTCCACCTTATTCTCTCTCTGCCTGTTGTATCATTGCTCCTTGGGACATGAGGAAACTGAGTTCCAGATAAGCCCAAAGACATGCTCAATAATGTGCAGCAGGTTAGGGTACCCCTGGGGCTTGCACTCTAGATGAAGGAACCCCTGCTTGCTCACAAGGCAACCATAGCAAATCCCAGCAACACCGGCAAAAGCGGCTCCAGAAACGTGTCTAGCAATCCCAGCAGGAGGCACCATGGGAGCAGTGGCCATCGATGACGTGGAGGGCAGGCTATGGGACTGGACCAGCTCAAGGGTTAAGACTGCCCTGGGGTCAAGCTGACTATCGCCAGCCCCCAGGCTTCACACAGGGTGCTGGTGAGGAATTGTCCAGGTGTGCAGAAGGAGGTGTCCCCTGGTGGCCCAAGCCATGGCGCCTCCGTAAGGTGACTCTTCTGATGGAGCAGGCAGTGGACTGTGTGTCTGGAAGCTCTGTCTCTCACCCAGCTGAGCCTGGAAGATGTTGTTGTTAGTGTCGCTGTGGGTTAGAGCAACTGGAGGAAGACACTGTTGAGTTTCCGCTGTGATTCCGCTAGACTGCAGGCTCCAGGAGGGCGGGGGCCTGTCAGCAGGAACTCTCCAATGTCAGTGGCACCAGAACCACTTAAAAAGCTGATCAAAACTGAAGATGCCAAGACTCTACCTCAACAGAATCACCTCCAGGTTTTTTATCAGGTCCGGGAAATTTGCACATAACAAAGTTGGAGAGCTGCAGACTTATGAGCTTGACCCGGGGCTGAAGGGGGGCTGGAGGGCATGGCAGGCAGGGAGCATGATGTAAGCAAGGCACAGAGATAGAGGGAGTGTGACACAGGACAGCAAGAAGAGGGCTGGGCCAGGAGGGTCAGCGCACAATGCCCTGAATGGTGAGAGAGAAGACACTGACAGGGTGGGTCCTCCAGTTGGGAGCCCAGGGACTCCGGCTGGGGTGCTCATGACCTTGAGTGGCCTCCCTTCTCCCATCTGGGCAGCAGAGGGGAAACAGGGGCACTGTGGGGTTGGTGTCAAAAAGCCCTGCAGCTTCAGGTCTCCTGGGGTTCTGAGACATCACCGGCTCAGGATGGCCCCAGCACCACCAAAAACTCATCTCCAAGCCTGCAGGGACCTCTGTGTCTCTGCCCCAAACAGCCCACATCCGCTATTCTCAGAACCTTGCTGGTTCCAGACCCAGCTTCCTGATCATGTGACCTGTACAATCACACAGAACCCTGCATTCAGAAGGGCCACACTTGATTTAATGCCCTACTATCACCATCTTAAAATTTTTAGTAATTTTAAGCATACTATATATTTTTTTATTTAGGTAAAAGTCACATCATATGAAGTAGCCATTTTAATGTGTACATAGCAGTGGCATTTAGGGTATTTCCAGGGTTGTGTAACCACCACATCTATCTACAGTAGTTCCAAAACCTTTCCATCACTCCATAAGGAAACCCTGCACCCATGAAACAATCACACCCCTTTGCCCTCGTCCTCTGACAACCACTGATCTGCTTTCTGTCTCCATGGATTTACCTATTCTGGATATTTCACATAAATGGAATCACACAATATATGACCTGTTGTGTGTGGCTTGGCTTCTTTCACTTAGCAAAATGTTTCAGAGGTTCATCCTCACTGTGGCATGCATCAGTACTTCATCCCTTTTCATGGCTGAGGAATATTCCATTGCACTTAACCTTTGAACATGATGCTCTACACTGTCATCTTCCACTAGGCTCTGAAATTATGAAGCTGTTCTTAGTTGACTCTCAGGGGCGTGTAGAAACTGGTCACCCTCGAGTGGACCCTTGCCTTCCAGCCTTTCCTCCCTCCATGTACCCTCCACCGTACAGCCAAAATGGTCTTCCTTGGATGAAGGCTGACCATACATACCATCTCTGTGGTGAAAATCCTTCTGTGACTGGTGCCACTGCCCCCACCACCACCACAAGTCTCAGCCCCTTGGCTATAGGGTCCAACTCTCTGAAGGAGCCAGGCTGTGGCAAACCTCCACGCCTTCATCCATGATTCCTCTCAGCCTGGTAATACCCTCACTCCACTGTCCCCATCTCCTCTTACAAATTGACTGGAATACTATAACTCTACGATTCTAGGGTCCTGATCTTCAAAAATGAGGCAAATGGTAGAAGCGCTGTGAGCTTGGTAGTGACAAAGATGCAATTTGCTTCAAGGCTGACCTTCAAGAAGACAGACTGAAAAATTGATGAGTCCATTTAAGCTTCCGCACCGACACTTCCGGGGATCATAGACCTTACTTGCAAGGGAACTTATATAACCAATGAGATATAAATAAGCACATTAAACTACTCCTGCTTCAGTCCAGCTTAATGGCCAAGAAACTAATTGTCAGAAATTGGGAAGGGTCTGAAATAAATGCGGCTACAGTGGTGCTTGACATCATGTAAGGAACCTGGCCCCAAGAACTTCATAATAAGTGCAGGGAAGTAGAAATGAGGTGTCCAGATGCCCAGTGAGTAGTGTTCCATTGTGGTGATTAAGTTTTCTACTTCCTCACATAAACCATCATTAAACAGCAGCCAGCACCCCCTGAATTCCACTTTCTGCCAAGACTCAGGAGGGTGTGGTATGCCCATCCATCTGGCTTGCCTTCTCAGTGGCTGATGCCTCTAGGGTCAGGGCCCCGGACACCAGAACCTCAATGTGAACAGGGGCGTCATAAGTTAGACTTTGTGACTGGGTCCAAACCCGTAGGCTGGGCACCCCACTCCTGGCTGTCAAAGCCACCACCTGCTCCCTCAGGTCTCCCCTCCTCCCTCACCTCACCCTGAGTTACCACCTCCAATGTCTTGCTCCATCAGGACAACCCTCTCCTATCTTCAGTCTCCCCCCGCCCCACATACACATTCCTTCATGCCAGCCCACGAATATGTTCCTCTCTCCATCTGGACAAAATTCCCATCTTGGCTCTGCCTTTGTCCCCAGCCAAAAGCACCTCTCACTCCTCCTACCCACCATCAAACAGGGTCCATCCTTCCTCACCTTCCCCTGGGTCTCACAGCCTCAGCCTTACACGCCACAGTTTTTTGTCCACAGAACGATCCTTCTGAAGCACATCTGAACCAAGACTGCCTTGTCTACACCTTCCTGTAACTTTTCACCACCCCCAAGAAGAGGCCAGGTCTCAAGGTGGGCCTTCAAGAACCATCTTGACCTTCCCTTCCCTGCCTCCCATCTCTCATCTACACACACATCTACAGCAACCCCTCCCCCATTTCCCACTTTCCACCTCTCTGATCCTTGGTTTCTCCAGCTACAAAGCGAGGGGTTTGGATCAGCTAATCCCTGAGGCTCCTCCCATCTGGTTCTAAAAGAAAAGTGTAGCACATACACACACACACACACACACATACACACACCACTTAGCCTTTGTTCTGAGTATCTAAGTGCTTTCCATGGAAAACTCAAGAACAGGCGGCGAGAATCCCAGCGGAAGCAGTGGGCGCATTCTCTCTCATGCTTTTTTTCCTTGCTGCTTTCAATGTATTTTACCATCTTGTGAACAAAAATAGACTGGTTTGATTCTCTCAGGAAAAAAATAGGGAGGAAGGAAGCTGAGAGTCAAATTAGTGTCCACTCTCAGAAAAAAAAATTTTTAAGAAAAATAAAAACAGAGACATCAGACCCACAGTTCAACCAGGTTACTTAGCTGCCCACAGCTGGGGATCCAGATGGGACCAGAAAGACCGGGAAAGTTAAGACAGAGAGAAAGCTTTGTCCAAGGTCTGGGCTCTCTGTTAGGATCCTGCTCACAGTTATCATGGACCATGTATGTTTCAGAAGAACAACATTAGCACATGTCAACTCAAACACAGAACCATAACCTCCCACCTGGTTTATCAGGTAAGACCATGAGTTCACCTGCCAGTGGGCAGCCTAATCCTCAAAATACAACATGTATAATTCTTTATATGTAAGGAAGAGGTTAGCTCATCTTTTTCTCCTTCCTGGTTCTTGTAGCAGCATTGATGAATGTCTGGCCTCCTGGGAGGAAGAAGAAGGTGGAAAAGTGTGCCTCGGGTCCCTGGAAGACATGGACTGCGGTGTTATCTTTGGGTAGTGCGATAGGGGATGGGCAATGAGGAAGGGGACTTTTGTCACATCTTAATATTTGATTCTTTTTCAATCAACATATGTTGTAGTTGGCTGGGTTTTTGGTTGTTTTGTTTTGTTTTAACATGCACAGAGATGATAGAAAAGTTTTATTCCCCAGGTTGTTCAAAGAAGCAAATCAACCCTGAAAGGCCAAATTAACTTGTTAGCCATCTCCAGTTTGTTACTGTCATCTAGAAAGGGGGTCAGCAAACCATGGCACACAAGCCAAGCCCGGCCTGTCATTTGTTTTTGCAATGACTGCAAGTTCAAAGTGCTTTTTTCATTTTTAAATGCCTCTTTTTAAATCAAAAGAAGACTATCTCATGACATGACATGTGAAAATTACATGAAATTCAAATTTCAGTGTTCATAAATAAAGTTTTATTGGAACACAGCCATGCACATTCATTTACATATTGCCGATTGCTGCTTTTGCACTCCAACCAGGAAAGACTGTATGGCCCAAAGAGCTAAAAATATTTACTATCTGGCTTCACAAAGAAAAATTTTGTCAACCCCAACTCTCTCCTATACACCCTGTTGCCTCGGGCCTTAAAGAGTTAAGAATATAACTGAAGTTTTAATTGAATACCTTTGGAACCTTGAGTATATTTCTTAGGAACGCTACTTGAAAACTTACGTAAGAACTTCATAATGTTGGGTTTTTTTCTCTTTTTATCTTTAAATTTTTCATCATGGAAAATTTTAAACATATTCAATAGCACACAGAATAGCATACTGAGCCCCCGTGTCCTCACCACCCAGTTTTGACAATTATCAATTTGTAACTGATCTAGTTTCAACTATACCCCACCCACTTTCCTCTCCCATATTATTTTGAAGCAAATCCCAGACAGGACACCATTTCATCTGTAAATATTCTGTAGCAAACACTGTTTTAAAATAAAATTTTACAACCAAGGGGAGACTGTAACAAAGCTGTGCGTAATACAGGATTTGCAGCAGAAGAGTCATAAGCCTGTGGGGGGTGTGGGTGGGAGACACACTTCATAACTGACAGAGTTGGATGTATGCCATTACCTCATCTTCCAACCAAAGCTCCTGGCTGGAGGACAGTCGTCAGCTGTGGGGATAGGGCAACCCCTCCCCCGTCTATTGTAATCAAGACCAAAAAAAAAAAAAAACAATTGGCTAGAACAGGGACAAGGAAAGGGGACTTGCTGACGTAATTCAAGACTGGGAAGGAGACAGACACACTGTCAGCTTCAAGAGTTCCCAAAATCTGCGTGAGTCCTGGCCTCAGGATCACCCTGGCAGGGCATGGGATCTGATCTTTCTTTTTTCATAGCCAGAGTCACCTGCAAAGAAGGAGAAGCAAGTTGCCTTTGTGAGTCCAGGCCTCCTCTTTGGTCTTCCTCCCTTGTCACTCCAGGAACCCAAAAGACAGGAGAAATAAACAAGAAAAAATAGCTATATCAGAGGTCAGCCCTGGAGGAGAGGTGGACGACCTTAAGAGGACAGGCAGCGTTGAAAAGGCAGGAGAGGTAGAGGCTGGAAAAGAGGAAACAAGCTTCCCAGGAGGTCGGGCCTAGCCAGGCAGTTTGGTCTGTGTGCCTGTGGACAAGTAACTAGATCAGGGATGTCATGCCCTGATGGCTAGCTGAATATGACAATGTGGCCAGGCTATAGTACCCAGTTAATCAAACACTAATCTAGGTGTTGCAAGGGAGATATTCTGTAAAGGTGGTCAACATCTACCATCAGTAGCCTTTAAATACAAAAGATTACCCTACATAAGTTGGGTGGACCTCATCCAATCAATTGAAAGATCTTAAGAGCAAAACTAGGTTTTTCTGACGAAAAAGAAATTCTGCCTCAAGACTGCAGCATCACTTGCTTCCCAAGAGTTTCCAGTCTTCCAGCCTGCCCTACAGATTTCCAACTTGCGAGGCCCCACAATCAAGTAAATTCCTTGAAATAACTTTCTACATATTTATATAAAGATATATATATATGTATCTTCTACTGATTCTGTTTCTCTGGAGAACACTGATTGATACACAGCCTTAATATTTCTCTCCCCCTCTGGCTCTATACATTTGAGATAATAATCAATAATACTTCCCAACATTTACTGAGCACATACCATGTGCCAGACACTGTGTTGAGTACCATATTAACCACTTAATCCCCACAATAGCCCCATGAGGGTAGATACCCATTTTACAGATAACAAATACAGAAACAGATTGTGCACATTTTACAGATAACAAGTGGAGACACAGAGAAGTGAGATCACTGTTAGTCCATAGCAAAGAGCTGATGGAGCCTGGGAACAGGAGCAAGGAAGGTGTGTGTTCCTTCATTGTAGGCTCACCTAAGATATAAAGGGCAGCTCTCTATCCCCACTGAAGGCAAGAAGACACATACTTGGAAAGAGGTGGACAAGAAGAAAACACCAAACACCAAAGCAGATTGTACTCTCTCTTTCTGATTCTACCATAGCAGCGTTGACAAAGCACAGTTATCTCAATAAATTATCCCATCACATTTCTGTGATACCACAGTGAACATTTTAATGTAGTAAATCTTTCCTTTTCTCATCTACACTTTCCTTCCTATTTTATCTTATTTATGCTGTGCTTGAGCAGTTACTAATTCAAAGATACCTGAGTCGAGCCCCGTTATTGGGAAAGAGAGAGAAACTGCTGAGCACCTCCAGAGAAGCAGACAGATATTCCATGATGCCAAAGGAGTCTTTGCTGGAGGCACTGCATCGGGCGGGGCCCTGAGAAGGGAGGGTGGGGGGGATTCTCGCCAGCATCCATCATCCAGGCTGTTTCTCAGCTCAGCTCCAATCTGGAAACCAAGCCATGCCTGTGGATGTTTCCCAAGAAGGATCTGGTGGGGTGGGGTGGGGTGGGATTTTTTTTCTCTCTTCTTCCCATGAAAATGTATTTGACTGCTTTGCAATCCAAACCCAAACAGCTTGACAACGTGCTGAAGCGCCCCTAAATGCAGGGAGCTGGGCCACAGAGAGATTCCGAGGAAGGATTCCTCCCACAAGTCTCTCCGCCGGGGCCTGCCTGCAGGAGGACCTGGGGATTCATTCCAACTTCCCAGTACAGGAAATCAGAAGAGCCGAATGCCTTGGGAGAGAGGGAGGTTGTTCTCTAAAGTGGAAGCCTCACACAGACATACGATTGTTTAGCCCATGAGAAGAGTCCACAATTTGGGGAAGCCAGAGCGGACCGGGGGGACCCCAACACAACACATGTCCTGGTGAACACTGGAAATGCAGCCTCATGAGCAAACAAGCAAAGCACTTTACCATGTGTGGAGCTCACACTCCTTGGGTGCTTTGGGTGAGGAATCTGCTTCCCCCCATAAGGCTCTCACACCACCTTCAAGCTTGCAGGACCTGGGGAAACCTAGAAAATGTCCGCTCAGCACCTTTCTCCTCAGCCCAATTGCCCAAGCTCTCCCACCATGCTTTTCAACCATCTGTTCTCTTCCATTCCACCCAGAATCTCCTTCCTCTTCTCTGATGTCCTACAGTTAAGCCAAACTGTGTCCCATTGGTCTGTTGGCAGGAAGGTCTCCCGATTGAAATCAAGCATTCCCTGAGGGGCAGGAACTGCACCCAGGGAAGGTCAGTCTAGTGAGATTCCTTCCCATCTTGCTGTTGTCTCCTCAGCTCCGCTCCCTCTTCTCCCTCGTTCACACCTCGCAGAGTTTATTCCTAGCAGACACTGAAATGGAAGCGGGAGAAGTAGGAATGAACAAGGCAGACCTGGTCTGTGGCCTTCTGGAGATTACATTCTATTCATTTGTTCACGCAACAAATATTTACTGAGCACCTACCATGTGCCAGACACTGTTCTCGGTGTAGGGAATACAGAACTGAACAAACAGAAGCCCAAAGCATGAGCTGGTGGCATCTAAGTAGAGTGGCCAAGAAGGCCAAGAAGGGAACCCAAGAGGGGGCCTGTTTTCTTGTCTTTTTCCAAAAACATCCAGAACTTTATGTGCAGAACTACTGTCTTCTCCAGGAGTTCCCCAAAGTCACTTGGGATCCTTGTTCAAATGCAGCTCCAAGAACTGCCCCCCACGCCCAGAGATGCTGGGAGGAGACCTCAGACTGCCATTTTCATCCCACGCCCCAGCTGACTCTGGTCCCCCGTGAAGTTGTAAGCTACTGCTCCACGGTCCTTTCTTCCTCTGGTCTAAAGATAAGTGGGTGCTCAGGGCTCTCGGAGCCCAGGGTTTTGATCTATGAGAACTGGCACAATCCCTAGCACTTGAATATCCCTTGCAGTTGTCTCAAGGCAGACTCTGATTTTCATTTCTATTCCTGCTTCTCAACTCTGATTACTTCAGCAAGTGCCTTTCAATTGCCCCATTCTTTTGCTCATAAAGAACTGCCTCTAACTTCAATTTTAAAAAATATCTATATCAGCTATTCTCCAGGTTCCGGAAGCTTTGTGCTTTCTATCCCAAGGATGGGTTTAAGAAAATATTTTATTTATCCTACTTTGGATTCCTTTATGTCAGCAGAGACAGCCTTACATGACATTTTGATCAAGCCCTACCAACATCAGTGGAGATGGCCACTGGTGGTCATGCTGAAGCATCACTTTGGATCAGTCCTGTGGCTGATGCTATTAGTTCCCTGCCTATGGCCCCTCGGTGCCCACCTCCACACACTGAAGGGTGCTCAGGGCAAACACTGCAACTCTTTGCTGTGACTGTGGGTGCAAACTAGGCCAGCGTGAAGGGAAAACCAGAGGTCCTAGGAGCAGACATTCCCAGAAGCAGCCCTCAAGCAATAGACATATGAGGAATTGGTGGATAAATGCCCCAGCTTCCAAGGCATGTTCAACACTGGACCTCACAGTTCCCCAAATGAAGTACGCTTCAGCTGACCACAGTGGTAACCTTTTTGCTAACACACCCTTTACTGGCCTCTTTCTCTCCTTGTCTCATTCCCCCCATTCCTTGACCCATGTTTCCTGGGACCACTTCCCAAGAAAATTGCATTTGCTCAAATCCTTGCCTCAGAATTTCCTACCAAGAGAACTCAAAGCAAGATAGGCACTATTCTAAACTGTTCTTTCTGTGTTAGATCATAGCTCCTCCTCAAGAACTCAAGTCCAAGACTGTACTATATTTTGAATTTTATTACAGGATATTTAGGGTGCAACAACGAAGGCTATAGAAGACCTTTTCTGGCAATGCTAAATCCAATCCCATAATTCAAACTTAGTGTTTCTCTGAGACTTTGGACCAAATTGAGCTTGAAGCTCAAATAAATTTTCAGCATCTGCAAGCCCATTTCGACCAACATAAACCATAAAAGAGTTGTTGGATGTGGGGATTGTAAAATGGTGCAGCCACTTTGGAAAACAGTCTGGCAGTTTCTCCAAATGTTAAACATAGAGTTACCACATGACCCAGCAATTTTACTTCTAGGTCTTTACCCAAGAGAATTGAAATATATGTCCACACAAAAATTTATACATGCATGTTTATAGCAACAGTATTCCTAAGAGCCAAAACTAGAAATAACCCAAAGGTCCATAAACTCAACTGATGAATGGATGAATAAAATCTGGTCTATCCACACAATGAAATATTATTCATCCATACAAGGAATGAAATATTAATACCTGCTACAACATGGATGAACCTTGAAAACATTGTGCTAAGTGAAAGAAGCCAGTTACAAATGGCCACATATTTGTATGATTCCATTTATAAAATGTTCAGAATAGGCAGATTCACAGAGACAGAAAGTAAATTAGTGGTTGCCAGAGATGTGTGAGGAGCAACTGGTAACAGATATGGGGTTTCTTTGGGATGGGGTTAAATTGCTCTAAGATTAGACAGTGGTGATGGCTGTACAACTCTGAATATTCTAAAAACTACCGAATTGTATTCTCTTACATGGTAAATTGTATTTTATGTGAACTGTATCTCAATAAGTCTGTTATTTGAGAGGAGAGCAAAGAGGGCTTGGAATTGTATGTGTTCCTAGGGTCTCCCATGAAATCACACCTCTAAATTTTTTACAACTTTTCTGAAATATCTCTTCAAAGCCATGTCACAACTTCAGAAGAAAGTGAGACTAAAGTGTGACTGTGGGTCTTGGATGGTGGCAAATCTACATTCCAAGCAGAGGTGAGGCATTGCTGAAGCTTGGACCCACATCTCCTGTCATGCGCCACATGTACAGGCAGAAGTCAGGCAGGGCCAGAGCTTGGATAAGATCAGACTAAAAGACTCAAGGGAGCCAGGATGAGGAGAAAGCCAGGGCCCCACCCAGAGCTTCTTCTCATGCCAGGGAGGCAGTGAGCATGACTATCTGAGACAGCCCTTGTAGAGAAACTTAGAATGACCAACCCTCCAAATCAGGACCAGTGCTGAATGGTTTCTCATGGAAACACAACAGCACTGCTCTATGGAGATTATAAAACAAGTGTGTGCAGATGAGGAAGCGAGACTTGGAGAAGTGCCGTGGCTCACCCAAAACAAAGCACACAAAGCAAAATTCTAACTCAGGCTTATACAACTCCAAGTTCTATGTTCTTTCTCCCCTGATGCCCATCTGGTAGACAACTCAAAATAAAAAGTTACCTTTAAAAAGTCTTCATGTTGAACTTATTTAGGTGTGGGTGAGAAGGACTACTGGCATGGCCCCGGTAGTAGCCGTTGCCCCTTAACATACAGCTTACTTTGTTTTTAGCTGTAAAATGGAAATAAAACCTATGCCATAGAGCTGCCATGAGGAATAATGAGTTGATTTACATAAAGCACGCAGGTACCTGGCATACAGTAAGTAGCCTCTATTAGGAAGGCTAGCAGTTCAAGGTCAACAGCCTGCTTCTCAATGCAGATCAAAAGACAGAGGGATACAGTTAGTTGTAGCACACAGAATTACAAGATGGAGTGGATAGGGCCTTAAGAAACATCCAATCCTATCCAGTAGATAATAGCTTGAGAAACTGAAGCTCAGAAAGAGGCAGTACTTGCCATGGCCATCCAGCAAGATGGCTTGGTCATTCAAAGAAAGAGCAGTTTCATATTTCCAAGTTTTTTCCCCAAACTTCAAGGAGCAAAAACAACTCCTCCTCCAATAATCCTTGGTAATTCATTGCACAGACATTTCCCTGGCATAAAATCTAAATATGGCTAACTCTTGGATAATGCTGGTTAATCCTGGCTAATGTTTAATTCTCTAAAGCATCTTTTCCCAACAATAAACTTTTTTTGTGGGAAACTCTCATTTGCCTTGTGTTTCTTATGGAAATGTGATTTGTACATACATCCTCCTTGCATAAATATTTAGCTCATCATTTTGCAGCACAAATTCCCTGCAAATTAGGTGGAAATCAGCCTCAGCTGACAGAAGCATCTATACTCATCTAGGGAAAAATCATTATTATTTAGAACTTATTAAGCCCTGACAGTAAGTACTAGATGGGCCTGGGAACTTCAACAAATAGTGAATGCAAATGTACGCCAAATGCTTGAGCTTAGATTGCTCTTATAATTTCTACCTGCCAGGAGGCAGCAAAAGGTAGAAAAAGAAAACAGGTTGAAACTTGGCTCTGCTAATTGCAAACCATTTCAACAAGAGCAAATCACTTCCTTCCTTATCCATAAGATGGGTCTAGACCAGGTGCAGTGGCTCATGTCTGTAATCCCAATACTTTGGGAGGTCAAGACAGAAAAATCACTTGAGGCCAGGAGTTCAAGACCATCTTAGGCAATATAGCAAGACCCCTCTCTCTACATAAAAATAAAATAAAAGGTAACTGAGCATGGTGGCACATGCCTGTAATTCCAGCTAAGGCTGAAGTGAGAGAATTGCTTGAGCCCAGAAGTTCAAGGCTACAATGAGCTGTGATTGTACCACTGCATTCAAACTTGGATGACAGAGAAAGAGACCCTATCTCTAAAATAAAAATTTTAAAAAGAGAGAGAGACTAACCATACCTATTATAAAGATGAAATAAGATCATAAGACCATATGTATAAAGTACATAGCATGAGGCTTGGCATACACTAGCTGTTCAATAAAGGTTCACTTCGAACAAGCAAATGAACCCCAAGCCGGTGAGAACCGTCAGATCACAGGTTGGCTACAGTTGTATTCCATCCCCTGCAAACATAATTTTCTCTAATTTCAAATAGGTGTTATTTGAAAGTTGCCATTAACTCTGCCAGTATGATATAAAACTAAGTAGAGAGCTAGTTTTTAGATAGCTCAAGATAGAAATCTACATGTTTATAAAAATTGCTTTATTAAGCTTTGTAGCCAATGCTTTCAGTATCCTGCCCATACCCCTCGAACGCTGTATTACACTCCAGCAAATTCCTCCTGTCAGCATCTGTATCTCTGCACCTGAGGGCTCTTGTTCCAGGAACCACAGGAAGCTATCCTGCCAGTGCATGGTAGGTCAGATGTGCCAAGGAAAAAACACTCCCAGGAGCTTCCCTTGACCAATCACTGAGGAAGTTGGTGTATAAATACCCCAGCTCCCTCGCCTCTTGTGTGGGAACAGTCTGAAGCATATATCTTGCACCATTTCCCCATATTCCCCCATAGGATTAAACTGTCATGATTGCTGGCTCAATAACACATTTTGATGGCTTCTTTCCCCCCGTTTCGATTCCCAACTTGTGTGACCTCGAAGGGGTTCAGAGTATGCCATCCAAAATATGCCACTCTAGTATAAGGGATTATTTTGAGCTGAAGGCAATTGAGAAAAAGCAGACACAGGACAGGCTCTCTGCCCTCCCCATCTGCCTATAAGAAGAACATAAATTCCTCATATGAGGATGTCACCCCATATCCCATACCAAGAAGGGGATAACAACCTTATCACCAGGGAGGAGATGACAAAACAGTCTACACAAGCAAGCGGTAGCCCTTATCTACCACTAGTTTTCCCATATATTTACCTTCCCACAATTTGCTGCTTCTAGAAGTTCAAAGTCATGTTCCTCTGTCTTGCCACCTCTCTACAAAATTATTGTTCTTTGTTAAGATGCTCTATAAGCCCCAAGCTCTAACCACTCCTCTGAGTTACTCATCACCAAGTTCTCCCACATGTACACTGCGTGTGTTAATACACTTGTTTGTCAATCTGTCTGATTTGCAAACCCCCAAGCAGAGAGTCTAGAAGTATCGAGGAAAAGGATTTTTTTTCCTTCCCTACCATCTCCATTTCCAAAATAAATATTCTTTACTTGAATTCTTGTCTTAGCATCTGGGAAAACCCAAACTAAGTCAATGTGCCAGGTTCTCAGTGCTGTGCTGAAACTCAGGATCAAGCTAAGTATAATGTAGGAATAAAAATATCTTCCATTCCCTGCAGAGTGTCCTCCAGAGCTCCAGCCCCATATACCCAACAGCACCCTGGACACTTCACTTGCTCTTTAATTCAGTATGAAAAAGAGAGCTCTGCATCTATTCCCTACACACCTGCTCCTACCCCAGGAACAGCTCCTTTCACTTCTCTTCCCAAGCCAGAAATCTAGACATCATTCTCGTTTTTTCCCTTTCCTTCCCTTGCTCCCCAACACTTCCAGCCATTTACCAAGTCCTGTCAGTTTGACCTCCTTAGTCTCTCCCTGAACCAATCACTTCTTGCCATTCCTCTAAACACAAGACAAGCAAGACCACCACCATCTCTGGAGTGGACCATTGCAGTAGCCTCCTCCCTGCAACCCCACATCCACCTTGGCTCCCCAAGATTCTCTCCCCATGCCACAGCCAAAGGAATTGCATTTAGTGAATGCTTCTTTTGTGTTCAGCACTGCTCTGACCCTATTATTCCCCTAAGACTTACAATCTTCCACAGGCTTCCTGTGGTGCTTAGGACAAAACCCCCAACTCCTTGCTTGAACCTACAAGATCCTGTATGATTTGGTGCCCCCTTTTCTCCACAGCTACTTCTCTTACAATTTTCCCTGCTAGATTTAATCCCAGAAGGTCTTCCCTTTAAACAATTGTGTAGGTCAATTTTCCACTTTGATTTTGTTCATGAAAAACTGATTTTTTTTTTTTTTTTTTTTTTTTTTTTTTAAATATATCACAAAGAATGTAGGGCAGTGTCTAACATCAGATTCATATTTATGTGCTAATG
>CAUYQG010207854.1:0-15515 GCA_963574415.1 Tarsius wallacei
CCGCCTCAGCCTTCCAAGTAGCTGGAACTACAGGCGCACGCTACCACGCCTGGCTAATTTTTTGATTTATTGTAGAGATGAGGTCTCGCTTGCCCAGGCGGGTCTCAAACCCGCGGGCTCAGGCAATCCACTCACCTCAGCTTCCCAAAGGCGCGGGATTACAGGCTGAGCCACCGAGCCCGGCCAGAATTTTTAAATATATAAATTGAAGTCTAATAGAAGTTGATGACTGCTGCATTACTCAAGTTTTTCTTAACAGTTTCCTAGATAGCAATAAATACTTAAATAAATTATAATAGTGTGAGGTTAGCAGTAATGTAGATATTATTTTGACTGATTGATAAATAGTAATTGAATAATGAATATTTCCGAAGTTGTATATGAAAAAGTTCATTTTAAACTAAGTGTGGCAAATAGTCTACTTTTGGAATAACATCATTACTGGCTATCTGTTCAACTTCATCCAAATCAAGGTAGGACTCAATCAGTGCATTAGTTTTCTGTTGCTGCTGCAAAAAATTGTTAAAGGTTTAGTTGAATAACGCGACACAATTCATTGTTTTACAGTGATAAACTTCAGAAATCAGAAATAGGTCTTATTGTGTTAAAAACAAGCTGCCTGTTGTGCTGTGCCTTCTGGAGCCTTTATGGGAGAATCAGTTTCCTTACATTTCTGACTTCCATGCCTCTCTCATGGCCCCTTCCTACATTTTCAACGCCAACAACATAGAATCTTCAAATCGCTCCCTATTTGGCACACACAGATAATTATTTTTATTAAAGACAGCTGATTAGTGAACTTAATTATGCCTGCAACTTTAATTTGTCCTTGCTGTTTATCAGCACATTTTGATGGGTTTCAGAGTTAAGATGGACATCATTTGGGAAGTGAGATGAAGATTATTTTTCCTACCATTATTAGTAGTCGTTGTATACAAGAATATGTGAAATGGTTTTCAATGCTATGATATAATGGAGAAAATAGGAATTTACTGTGCATGGGGCAGTAAGTAGAAGATATGTCACTATATGAAGAAGAGAGAAATGACACTTGAAAAGATGATACTATTATGTGTTGATGTGGTGTTTTCAACCACAATTAAGGGACTTATTCTTAATTAAATGTTATTAGGGAGTCAGTCATTGAAAGAAAAATTGAAACCAAATTCATTTTGTTTAATCTTTCTTCTTTTTTTGTGTTTTCCATCATCTAATATTCTTTGCCTTTCCATTACCCTACATTTTAGTTTCTATTCAATATATACTCATATTAATATAAATTTAATATATATTTAATGCTTACTTTGTGCTCCTATTTACAAAAATAAATTCTACTCAGATATGCAACCTAGTTATAATAATTATGAAATGTTTTATTTATTTGATCTAGTGAGCAGATGCTAGAAATGAGGAAAAATACTTTTGGTGTTGAAAGTACATAAAATCTAGATCCACCTGGAAATGTTTTAGTATCCTCTTGGAAAAAGCTCAGTGATCATGAATAAAATTCCATGTCCTAAAATTCTGAGAATCACAAGCACATGTTAAAATATTAAAATTCTGAACTAAATTTAGATTATATATGTGTGTGTATGTCCATTTATCTTTATCTCATAATCTCCCTGATTTGTGGAATACTGAAGTATTGATTTTTGTCTACATGGGAGTAGAGCAAGGAGATAAATTGGGAGAAAATTGTGAAATACTGCAGGGACAGAATCTGCCTTTTCTCTTTAAACTTGTATAAACTTTTAAACTAGATTTGACATAATAATAAAATATGTTCACATGTTAGCTTTATAACATGAATAGAATTGAAATCATCATTCTTTTATAATTCTTCCTGTTTGCAAAAGATCATATGGAACAATATCTTGTTACTTGTAAAAGCATTGGCTTCTGAAAGCACCAGATTATCTAAAATATAAAAAAAGGTTGTTAATTAGGTAATTGTCCAAATGGAAATAAAAGATGGGCATGAGGTGAAACTGGGAATTATATTTGCTAAAAATAATACAAGCTGAAGCTCTAGGTAAATTTTATTAAATATGAATATAGCTGTTTTAAAGATTATCTGATAAATCGATTGTAGTTTCTCAGGAAAAGATGCAAATGGATGCTTGGTATATTATATAATCAGCCTGATAGTTTAAAAAAAACAAAAAACAAAAAAACCCAAGTGCTGTTTTATTCACATCAGAGTTTCTTAAATACAGTAACTATAATAAGTTGTCTGTTCATTGTTTGGAGGATTTCTTCAATGACTATTATTAGATTCTTTAACCTTTAGTACACAAGGAAAAAATATAACCAAAGAGAATGTTATCCATAATTTTAAAACTCTGGTGTACCCATTTTTATTTTTCTATATTGTAGCTGAACTTCTAATTATCTTATATGCGAATTTCACTTTATAACAATTACATCACACACATCACTATACTTTCAATAAACCACCGTCTGATGCATGTTACAGGGTTTGTTCCATCATGTTTGAAATAAAATATTGAGCAGAAATATTCTAGGAGATAGGTGGGTATATGATTTAAAACAATAAATATACATTTTCTGCTCTTGGACAAATTTTGAGTTTAAGAGAGTATTTTAATGAATGAATTTTATTTAAATGCTTATTAATGATTTATTATTTAATTCTGTTCTGGAAATGCCATTAAAACATTTCATCTTACTTGTTTGAATATGTCAAGGAACATTGTATGTGGTACTATTCTCATGTGCTTCCTCTTTAAGTACATGGGATAATCTGAACAAATGGAATTAAATCAAATAACATCCAGTGGATATGATGGTACCAAGCATTTTGGTATTAATGGTGTGTATGTGTATGCATGTGTGTGAATTTTCCTGTGCTTCTGTGTGTATGCATATGTTTCTGGTTAATGAGGATATGCTTAATATAGAACAGACAAGGAACTTACTTTCAAATGATTTGCAAACTCTTGAGTAAAAGTAGAGGACAGATTGCCATGGGGGAATATTTATCATTACTTCATTAAGCCACTAATTTTTATTAAGGAATCAAATTCAAGGGAGAAATGACAATTGAATTGGGCCTTCTAGCATTTAAATTTCGCAGAAAAATTATGTAGGAAGAGTATTCTAAGCTTAGGAAACAGTGGGAAAACCCAAGCTATATTTGAGGATCTGATACATTCTTAATCAAGCAGGAAATTCTCAAGGAAATTTTGATGAATTCATGGTGGTTATAAAATTGCCTTGCTGAATGCTGTGTCTCAGTTATGGAAATTTCCATTTTATCTCTTAAAAAAATCAAATCAAGAAAAAAACTAATCAATAAAATAAAGATACAAACTATTAAATTCTTTAAAAATATATATAATTTTTAAAAGAGTGAAAAATAAAATATTCATAAATAATATAATTCTGTTATCTGAATTAAAATTTCATAACAGTCAACAAACAGTATATTCCCTTGAGAAGATCATATGTCTAGGCAAGGATTCCTGTTAACACTTGAGATGGTTTTGAAGGAATTTAAATTGAGTAGAGGTAGAAAGTGATGGAGAGAGTTTTCCCTCCAAACAAGTAGAGTGAGCAAAGGTCTGAGCAAAGGTCTAAGTAGGCTATATTTGGGAAGCAGTGTGAATCACTCCTTCCTCAGTTTAAGCTGATCACAAGAATTATGTAAAAAATCAATGTGGGCCAAAGACTCAAAAAGCTTGATCGAGTAAAAAGTGGGAAGTCTCTGGGGTGTGCTTATTTTTCCTAAGATTTCCTAATTTGTGTATTATTTACTTGTAATTCTGGTTCAACCCACCCCCAAACATTTGTGGAGATACAGTAAATCCCCTACATAAGAACATTTTCTTATGTATTCATAAGTTCAATTTGTTAATAAACCCAAGAAAGTTAGTCTAGGTACCTAATACAATTGGCTATATATTCCTGTACTGTAATAGGTTTAGAATAATTTTCACACAAATAATACATTAAAAAATACAAAAAATAAAGAAAATGTTTTAAATCTTACAGTACAGAACCTTGAAAAGTACAGTAGTACATTACAATGAATGTATATTTGAAAATTTGTAATATGAAGGTTGTTGATATAAGAATAAAGAAAAAATATGTGAACAACAAATAAGCAATAAATTAAGTAAAAATAATTTTAATTACAAAAATGTGTGATCATTGTAAGAATGCAAACACAATAGTAAAGTGTATTTTTTGTCAGTTCCAGATATTTGCTATTGCATTTATAGGTAATATATATATGCTATTTGTTGTCATGGTTTTAAAAAATATATGTGTGTGTGTGTGTGTGTGTGTATATATATATATATATATATATATATATATATGTATGCCAGTACTTTACTACAGTTTGCTTTTGCCCCTCACAATGTATTATGGGAGCTTGTGTAAGTATATACAGAACTGATTCATCTATTTCACTTCTCAAAAGCCTTATCTAGCTATAGTATGCATATAGAAAAGTGCACATACAAATGCACAGCTGGATGCAAAAAAGTAAAAATAAAACCCACAATGGTACCAGATCCATGATTAAGACAAAAAACTAACAATGTCTCAGAAGTTCTACCTTCCTTAGCTCCAAGATCACTGCAGAAATGTCTGCTGCCTGCGGGAACACGCCTGAGAAAAGCCTGCTGAATCCAGCTGATTCCCAGCACCTGGCACCAGACGCACACGATCGCCTGGCATATTGGGCCACTGGAGCGCAAGATTTGATTATTGGAGACAGCATCGGGGGAATCTGGAAAGAGGAATATATGCCTGTTAAGAAGCCACCCATCTCAGCCATTTTCCTGGCAGAGATTTACATTGCTCTGCCCAGCTCCCTGCCCAGCCTCCAACTTGTTGACTAAGTGACACACCAACTATTGCCCCAGATGCCTCATTAGCATTGAAATAGAAGAGAGACCTAACAAGTCAGGGGAAGGGGCTGCGGACAGAGCCCAGAGATCCCACTCTGTGAATGGCAGATCAACTACTCAGGGCTGGATTGTGGTCCAGAGGAAATATACTGAGAGCACAAACTTCAGAGGGACCTGATGAGTGCTGAGTTCCAGGTACCCCACTCCCTACCCTGATCCAGCCTTAGGACAAAGGATGTGACCAGAAAAGGACAAGGAAGAATTCCAAAGAGATCAGTGGTGAGTCTGGGCTGACACAAACCCCCTCCTCCCCAGCGATCCTCTGGGTCCCATAACTGGGCCACGACTGAGAGGGACAAACCCAAATGGAGCCTGGACATCAGTTGCAATGGGAGAACCCCATTCCAGGATAGGCCTGGCTGGGGCAACCTCTGTACATACCTGGGGAAGAGACTATCCTGTACATCCCCAACACTCTCCCGGACAATAGGAGAGTGGGAGGAGAGGACTGCAGCCCCACCCATCTCCACTGCCCCTCCTCCTTCCCTGCTTCTTTCCCTGAGAAAGTGAAAGAGGTGGGTCTGCGGGAGAGATCTGATTAGAGGAACAATTATAGAACCTGTCACAAGAGGACTGTTGTTTTTTTTGTCTTTGTTTTTTGTTTTGATCTGTTTTGGTTTTTTAAATTTTCAATTATTTTTTTAATTTGAAAATTTTTCTGTTAGTTCATCTATTTTTAAAATATTTTTCTTTGTGCATGAATGTGTATGTGAGGCTTTGACCTGCATCCCCTCCCAACATTTTTTTTTCTTTTTTTCTTTCTCTGTTTCTTTCTGCTTTTGTCATCCTCTGTTTGTGTGTGTTTGTGAATGACTGAGTGTCCGTCTTTTGATTTTGTTGTTGGTTTTGCTCTTTTGTTCTTCTAGGGTTTTTTTTATATTCATTTTTTATAATTTAAGGGATGTGTCAATATATGGGTGAGGGTTCCACCTGAATCTTCCTTTTTTTTTTCTTTATTTTTTTTTCTTTTTACTTTTTTCTTATTCTTCCCCTTCAGTCTTCATCTTTCTTTTCTATTCACCCCGTACTAGGCATGTGTGTGTGTGTTTAGTTTTCTTGGGGTTTTTCTGTTGTTGTGGTTTGTTTTGTCTCGCTTTGTTGTTATTGCAAATTGTTTTGTAGTGTGGGTTGGTTTCTGCTTTGCATCATCATATGGAGTGGTGGTGGGGAGTGAATCTCAGAGAAAACATACCACAATAAGTGAACATTTTAATTTGCAAGAAGCATCTGACTACTAACACCCCTCCCCCCACTTTACTCAGATTTCAAAAACTACAAGAGACAGCAAAGCTTCCCTTTCACCATTATATTTAAAAAAAGAACAAGCCCAGAGCTTGGATGAGGGAAGAATAGAGGACAGAGTAAACATCAGAAGGAAAAGACTATCCCAATGACACTGAATAACAGAACTAAAGACAAAAAAAATTAAGAGATCTGTCACAAACAAGGAAAAGTCAAAGGAAGACCTCAGGCAATTCCAAGTCTACCAAAGATAAAACTCTTGAGAAATCAGACCTTGGTGCCCAAACATGACAGGGAACAGGGAATGGATGGAAAGAGTGAATAAGACTCAAGAAAGACAAGATAGAGATTCTGGCAATAAAAAAATATCATCCAGGAAATAAATAATAGGATGACAAGCAAGGAAAGCAGAATTAATCTAACTGAAGAAAGAATTGCAGAACTTGAAGACCAGAACATGGAACTAACCAGATCTATAAAAAAAAATAGAAAGAAACTTCAAAAAGAAGGAACAAAGCCTACAAGAGATATGTGATTCTATCAAGAGGTCGAACATATGCTTAATTGGTATCCCAGAAGAAGAAAGGGAAAATGAGAACAACTTGGAACAAGTATTCCAGGAGGTAATCCAAGAAAACTTTCCCCATCTCACCAGAGATATGACCAGCCAAACACAAGAGATACAGAGAAACCCCACAAGACATCAAAAGAGAAGACCAATACCTAAACACATAGTAATTCGAATATACCAAGTAGGCACAAAATAAAAAAATCTTAAAGGCAGCAAGAGAGAAAGGGCAGACTACCTACTGGGGAAAACCAATCAGAATAGCAGCAGATCTATCAGCAGAAACACTACAAGCAAGATGGAACTGGAGCCCTATATTCAAAGTCCTCAAAGAAAAGCAATTTCTACCAAGAATTTTCTTTCCAGCCAAGCTCAACTTCATCAGTGATGGAAAATTAAAATCCTTCCCAGACATCCAATCCCTAAGAGATTATGCAGCTTGCAGACCAACTCTTCAGGAGATACTTAAAAAGGTATTAAGCACAGAAGAAAAAAAGAATCACTCCACACACTACCCAAGAGAATAACAGAGCACAGAATCAATAGAGAATACAACGCAACAAGAAACTTGAAAACACATGCATAAATTAATCCCAAAGCCAAAAGAAAACAAGCAAGCAAAGAAAAAACTTTATAAGAACTTCATGACAGGGATAAGCAATCACATTCCAAAAATCAGCCTGAATGTGAATGGTCTAAATGCACCACTGAAAAGACACAGAACAGTGGCTGGATAAGAAGCCATGACCCTATTATTTACTGCATCCAGGAGACTCATCAGGTCACTCATAAAGTGACCTTGAATAATGATAATGCTATAAGAAAGCAATTGGCAGTAGTGGAAAACTGTCAGGGCAAGGAGAGTGGAATTGGCAGTTGAGGGAAACTGCTAGGGGAGGGAGTGGTGCATCTCATCAACAAGGGTACTTGCATGATTAATGTTTGTATACCTAGCCCTGAATTATATCCCACATCTTTATAATAAATATATAAATTAATTTAAAAAAAAAGAAAAACTGAGCTGGGCTCGGTGGCTCAGCCTGTAATCCCATGCTTTAGGAGGCTGAGGTGAGTGGATTGCCTGAACCCACGGGTTTGAGACTCGCCTGGGCAACTTGGCGAGATCTCATCTCTACAATAAATAAAAAAAAAAACTAGCCGGCTGTGGTAGCGCATGACTGTAGTTTCAGCTACTTGGAAGGCTGAGGCGGAAGGATCCCCAGAGCCTAGCAGGTCGAGGCTGCGGTGGCCGGGAGCGGCCACTGCACTCCAGTCTGGGCAACAGAGTGAGACTCCAACTCAAAAAAAAACAAAAAAAAAAAAACTGAAAGAACAATGTACTTTAATAGTAAAAAAAGGAAGTCCTACCTTCCCCTTGAACCTCTTTATTGTCTGTTCCATGTGGATAATTGCTAGTACAAATCTCTTTCTTGTGAACCGTGATTCCTTTGCATCAGGCTTTTTTTTTTCTCTATTCTATGTTTATGTAATTCTTTAATAAGTTCATGTATTATTGTAAGCATTTTGTAGACATCATGACTATGTGGCATTCTCTGGGGTGATTGCACCGTAATTTACTTATACAATCCACTGTTAATGACTAAATGGTAGTTTCCAGTTTGGAAATGAAACTCTGCTCCTATGAACACATTTGTGCATCTCAAAATATTCATATTACATAATATGTGTAATATATACATATATGCATGCACACATTTATATTTCTGTAGGAGTAGACTCATGAGATCTTGAGCTATTCATTTGTTCAACTTTAGTAGATACTGACACACTGCTTTCCAAAATATTTATGCAACTTAATCATCACACCAGCAGTGTATGAAATACTAGTTATTTCACCCTTTCCCCAATACTTTGCTTGTTTTCAGTCTCTTTTATTTGACATTTTTGTGGAGCATCATGGTATCATATTTTGGATTTATTTCACATTTCCCTGATGACTACTATAGTTCTGCACTAGCTCCTGTATTTATCTCCATTTGGTTATTCTTTTTTAAGTAACTCTTTGAACATATTTCTTGATCATTAAAAAATTACATTATGTGTCTTTCATATTGATTTGGAGAGTTCTTTCTATATTTTCACATGAGACCTCTGTTGAATGTTGTATTGCAAATATCTTCTTCCACTCCATATTTTGCCTTTTCACCTTAAGTTTTACTTGTATGTATGAATATATGTGTGCGTGTGTGTGTATGCATGTGTGTGCACATGTTTGTTTATGTGTCTAATTTAAATATAGTGCAAGGTTTATAGAAAAATTGTGAAAATAGTACAGATAATTATTATATGCTCCATATCCAGTTTCCTCTGTATTACACTTGTGTACATTGTTACAATTATGAACTGTTGATATATTGTTATTAACTAAAACCTGTAGTTTATTCAGATGTCTTTAGCATGTGCTGTTTCTGCTCCAGTATTCCATAAGGAATATTAAATTATATTTAGTCTCTTCAGACTCTTCTTGACTTTTGATTATGACAGTTTCTCCAACCTTAGTAGGGGAAGGGTAGGTGGTGGTCTCATGATGACTGACAGGTGGTGTAAGTTGTTCTTGTGTCTTGAAGTTCCTCCCTGTCTGCCGTTTTCTATCTATCTTTAAGAGTTTTCTAATGTTTGTTTTGTGTATAAAGTAGATAGTTACTAACTGTGCTTGATGGAAGGAATAGGGTAAGTATGTCTATCCTATCTACCTGAGGCAAAGCTCGATGTGCCTATTTAATTTCAAACTAGCAATTGTCTCAAGGATTGTATTACTAGTATCACCTATATCACCTTTATCTTATTTTTAAGAGTCTTTTTCCTAAATGAATGCAAATGTCTTGTCTTTTTCAAGAAAATGCAACCATTTTCTATCACATTTTCACTCTGGAGGTTACAGACTTTGAAAAATGATTTTAGCAAATATGTGCTGTTATTTATTCATCTGTAACAGCTTAATAAATCCAGGGAAATAATTCCCACAGACTTATGTCAGCTGAGAAGCTATGGGGATTTTTATTAATTTTGTCTGCTCTAAAGCACTTTGGCTGCTCAAAATATTTGCTTCTGAAGATTTCTTATATTTATTAATTTGATCTCATTTCTCTTCAAATGAAGCATTTTCCTAGTTTATATAAAATAATTATTGCCAGGGAAGGGGGAGCAACTCATCAACAAGGGTACCTCATAATGAACATTTGTATACCTAACCCTGACTTGTATCCCACATCTTTAAGATAAAAATAATAATATTACCTATCTCAGGCAATAATGTATTTTAGGTTTACTAATATACATATTCAAGAAAGATGTGTTTTCTGTATCACAATCTAGAAAATTGTTGATTAGAGTGTTTTTTATTCACAATTGAAAATTTTTATATACAAAATTTGAATCTTTTTTAACCTATTAAAAATGAATGTTTTTATCATCTTTTCATACTATCTCAGATATTATTTAGTAGTATCTTATACGTAAATAAATTGGTTCATTTTTCTATACAGTATTATTTTTAATCGTTTTATTAATACACTTTTGTTTTGCTGTTAAATAGTTGTATTTTTAGCAATACTTTATTTGTAGATATTTCATCTTAAAAACACATTTTAAAACATGTCTTAAACTATGTGACAACTTCATATTTCTGTCTTCAGCAAGTAACTGGATGTATAACTATTTTTATATGAAGCGGAGAACATTTGCATAAACAGCTCTCTCTAAATGCTATAGCTATTGTCTTTTGAGATATCAAAACATATGCCATACATTCATATACATATATATGCATATAAGTTTTGTGTAGTTAAATGGTTATTAAAATAAACAGGGACAATATGATGTCAATAACAATTCCTTTCATCAAAGCCATGTTTGAACTTTGCTTAAAATGGTAGGTGTCCAGAGAGAATAACAAATTTTTTATAGATGGATCCAGTTGTGTCAAAGGATTTATTTTCATTGTAGAAGAATTATGGAAATTTAATTTTTTTCTTTTTCAGGTTTGACTCAATGGCCATATTATACTTTTATAAACCAAAACATGAGCAAGTTTAGTTAATCATAAGTACATTTCTAACATTAAAAAATTACATAACATTTAATTATATTTATATTAATATAAGTGTTTATATTAACATATTTGGGAGTAATTAAAATTTGGAGACATCTTGAAAAATCTAATTATACCTTCTTTATGAGATGAACAGGGAAATCTTTGTATTACCTGGTAACCACCTTAGAAAAATTATAGATGATACAGGCAAAAAAGATATACCTTATTTAGAATTTAATGCCTGTGTTTAGGAAAGAAAAAATCAAAAATAGTTTTTAGACAACATATAAAATAAATATATAAAGAAAAAAGATTTTATTTCATTGGCTTTGTTGTAACAACTCAGTAGTAAACACATAATTGGGAACATTTTTATAAAGTAGAAAATATTTTAAATGTATCTAAGAATATGTCAAAAGAAAAAATTTACTATTTTTGTGATATAATGGAAGTTTTATTAATGTGGGCAGAAAATAACCATTTTACATGAATAAAAGAGACACAATTTTAATTTATTTAATGCATTATTCATGAAATATTTTATATGAAGTTAATTATTAATGTATACATATGAATCTGTATTTAGGCATACACAGATGTAAACCCACAAATAGGCAATAAATTTTAAAGTTTTAATAAAAATTATTAAAATATAATTAACTTCCAGTATAGTAAATAAAATAATGTTTGTATTATTAAATTTGATATTTTAATAAACTGTAAAAACTTTCTTAATAAAGAAGTAGGAAATCTTATCCATTATATTTTATATATATTCATATTTTTCTGTAATTATTGTACCTAATCTGGTCATGCATTTATATTCATGATCAACTGAAATAATAATATAAATTTAATGCTGGTTACCAAATTAATATAGAGTCCCCCTTTTCACTGGTTGTTTTGTGTTTACAATTACCCACAGTCAACTGCAATCTGAAAATATTAAGATATTTTGAGAGTGAGAGAGAAATAGAAATAATATTCACCATAACTATTACAGTATGTAGTTATAATTGTTCCTTTTTATTATTAGTTATTGTTATTAATCATTTACTGTACCTAATTTATAAAGTAAACTTTTATCATATATATATATTGGAAGAAAACGTAACATTTACAGGGTTTGATTCTATTCACAATTTCAGGCAAATACTGGGTATCTTGGAATTTATCCTCATGGATAAGGGGATGGATATAATTAATATTTTTTTTAGATTCTAGGGAAAAAAATTCAACAAAATGAAAAACTATAAACAGTGAAAAGGTTTAGTTATTTTTTCTCCATAAGTATTTATTCTATACTACTTTGGCAATTTTAAGATGATGAAAAGCAAATGTATGCATATAATATTGCCAAAGGCATGTTTTCCTAACTTTAGCCATTCAAAATAAGATGAATTTCAATTATGGTTAGTGACCAATGCTACTTTAAAAGTTGTCTTGTCATCTAAAAATTATGTAGTAGTTAGCATAATCATTTTGACTGAGTATAGCACAAAATGAACTTTATTAAAAATATTTCAGATATTACCATTCTGTGTATGTGTATATTTAGTTTACATACACATACACACATACATATATAATCTTTAACAAGTTATGACACCGGATAATTTTTTTACATTTTTTGTTAAATTTTAGATTCAGGGATGCATATTTGTGACATGAATATTTGTGACATGAATATACTGTATAGTGGTAGGAATTGGGTCTCTGGCGGCTCATTTCTTAGATAGTGAATATTGTGCCACATAGGTTATTTCTGAATTCTAACTCTCCTATCTACCCCTCCATTTGTGTCCCCAGAGTCTATTATTTCTATCTTTGTGATCATTTAGCTCCTACATGTATGTGTGAACATGCAATGTTTGGTTTTCTGTTTCTGAGTTGGTTCACTTAGGATGATAATATCCAGCTCCATCAATGTTACTGCAAAGGACATGATTTCATTCTTTTTTATGGTCATGTTAACTCACAAACCCAATGCTGGTAATGCAGAAAGTTTTATCATGAATCATGAGACAGTTAATCCTAATCTTATAGAAGCCAAATAGGCTGACATTTTAAAATTATAAACTAATTTTAAAAGCTCTTTAAATCATTCTTAAAGCTCTTATTCTGTATTGAAACAATTGCTTTGAATCTAGTAATTGTATGTATTAATGAAGGCTATTATGCAAATATACTTTTCAATGTCACCAGAAGAAACAAATGGTTTGATAGCAATTCTTTCTCTTAGATATCTTTAACAACTTTTTGGTTAGATATCCCTAGAGTGTGCATATAACAGTGCAATTACTTTTTTTCTCAACAATGTCTAAAATTTTTAAGAAAGGAAGAAGTGAAAGAAAATAAAGCAAGATGGAGCCAACTTTAGACGTGTATGAAATTATTTCTATAAAAACTAATGTTCTTTCTTCTGTCAGGAGGAAGCAGAGAGTTTAAATACAGTACAGGACATTTGGCACAAGAAAGCGTGTGGTTGAAATCACTTGGAGACTTGAGAAATGCAAGGCGTAAAATTAATAAGCCAATGCTCATTAATAGAGTAAAAACAGGATTGGAGTATCTCTTATGCTAAACATTTTTTTTCCTTTAGAGGAGTTCTCCCCTCAGTAAAACAATGCTGTTTATCTTAAAATTATATCAAGTTGCTACTGTAATTTCAAATTATCCTGATGACATTGTTCCAGTTTGAGAAATAAATGTACATTTTGACATTATAGTAAGAATACATGAAGAAAGAAGATGACTGATCTGGAAGAGACACATTTTTTTGAATTAAGAGGGAAACATAATAGCTACATTGGTTGGTAAAGGATGACACTTGAGCAAATTCATCTATGGAACTTAAGTAAAAGCCAATCAACAGATCTCCAGTTCTGAGCAGACAAAGCTAAATAAAATGTTCAGAAACTTAAAGACAAAACTGAGAAAGATGTTGCCTGTAAGGTTTCAAACAGTGAGCAGAAGACAAAGTTTTCTATTCTCTGGTCTCAGTAGAATCGATGTAATTCTTAACCCCAAGGCTACCTCAAAGAAGCTGACTAAATGTATATCTGTTGTCCCACTTTTTATCTTTAGATGAAGCAAAAACAAAAAACAAACAAACAAAAAATGAAGACACTCAAAAGACAGGAAAACAAACCATAGGATCAGATATTAGAAGTTTAGAAAAAAATCATTAATATACAATAGAGATCTGGATTTGATTTGATGACCAAAATGCCCCAGGGGATGTTATTTCTTGACAAATAAAAGGAAAAAATTAAATAAAAATATTGATGCCCATTTCGGTATAAGTTTACCATCCAACTTTGAGAATGGTGGCTTTATCTGGGAAGAAACACATGGATTGTAGATATCACCCAATTCTCTCAAAAACTGCCAGGGATACCACCTGCTGTCAGATAAAACTGAGTTGACTGTATCACTGGAAAGAAAAAGACTGCATATCATGGACAACTGTAGTGTTCATCAGTGAGACAAGATATAATCAGATTTATGCTTCTGTTAGGTGATTTTCATGAACATATATAGAAGTGGAAATTTGCTACATATTGGATGCTGGTAGGAACCACAGGGAATTCCAAATGTTAATTAAGAAGACAGAAGAACTAAAATTTTTATGATAAAGAAGCCAGAGCCATTGAGGTTAGCCAGTTTTGTGATCTCTGTACTTTGGAAAATGTTCTGTGTTGCTTTGATCTCTGATAAGACTATGGAGGCAGCCTTGCTCTATCATTGTTACTGTTGCTTTTCTAATAGTTTCCTGAAATTCTGTGATTGTTTCTTATATTGAACAAGAGAATACATGCATTATTTGTGATTTCTAGACCTGTGCCTATATATCAGATATAACTTTTCTCTTTCTCAGATAGTGAAACTTAAAATTAATAAATGTTCAGTCACCCATCATTCAAGTTTTTGAAGAATTGTATCAGCTATGTCTAAGAGTAATTTTCTACATGAAATTTCAAAAGAAGATTGTCAATGATGTACTAGATTGCAACAGGGCTGCAATATCATTTAACAGGTCATTGAAAAGGTACAGAATCTCAGCAAGCAACCAGAATAACACTTTATGTATAAAAATTACACACGAGGGGTCTTCTTTCATAAAAGCCGTTTTGCAGCAAGTGAGTTAAAAAACAGATGTCAATGAGTGAAATTCTCAAAAGTTCCGCAAGTATCTCATTTTCAATGCACATATATTCTATTTTTTTTAGTTTAATTAATGTGCATAGAATCTGACACAAAGTAATAGAATACAATTCTTCCCTTAAAAAACATTATAACCTATCTACCTATCTATCCTGACTTTTCCTTATATTATATTTTGGATGCATCTCACATTTTTATGTGAAGTTTATGTATTCTTATTCTTTGAAAATAAATGCAATTTACTTCTTTTTTTTTTCTTAAAAAAAAGTTTTATTATCTTGTAGGTGCCACTCAATTATAGTGTGTCCTAAAAATAGATTACAAAACATGTTTAAATAAAAAATGAGAGGTTTAGAGTAAGAACAGAGATTTCTGAAGATGTTTTAATTAAATGCTGTAAGACATTTCCTAGGGAGTGTCTAAAACTTCACCAAGTTTTAATAAATATGATATAGTTTCACAATTAAAAACTCATTAAAATGTTTCAAATGACTCTGCATAGTCCTTTCTAGTCCTCTGATTTGAATATCCACGAATTCTGTAG
>CAUYQG010207858.1:0-29150 GCA_963574415.1 Tarsius wallacei
CAAGCTCAGTGCCAGCAGTAGTCCTGGGGACAGAAGCTTGAATGGAGGGCCGGCAACACCCCTGGCCAGGGCCAGCACATCCACGGGAGCCAGCCCAGGGTCCTCCAGCACAGGCGCTCCCCACATGGGAACAGACATCTCCACCGAGGGTCCTGTGGTGAGGGCTCCTTTTCCCTGAATAAAACCTAATAAAGATGCTGCCACTGGCTCCAGAGTACTTTCCACAATTTTCATGCGTCTGCCAGGGACCAAGTGGCGTCCATGGGCCAGGGCAGCGACTCTTCCACCCCGGGATCCTCCTGGGCCATCATCCAGTCCAGGCCTGCAGATCTCTGGCCCAGGCAGAGATTGGGAGCCGGCGCTCTTGCCTGTGTGCAGGATGAGCTGCATCCTGGGTACCCCTTGAGGCCAGACCTCGCAGCCCGGCCTCCAGTCCTGTGCCCAGGCTGGGCTGTGGGTCCGGGAGCTGCCAGCAAGCTGGTGGGGTGGGGGGTGAATTAAGTCATGTTTGGGAAGGAGTTAAACTCCAAAATGAAGATGAGAAGGTGAGACTTTCTCCCACTTATTAGAAGGAAGAGGGGAAGATGTGGAGGGCCCAGGAGTCCCATCCCAGAGGCACCAGAAGGAGGCAGGGTCCTCTCCCATGCCCACACTCCATCGGGCTGCAGGGCGCTCCATCAAACGGGGCCAGTCAATGGGAAGAGTGGACTCTGCATCTCCCAGGGCTGCTGGTGAGCAGGAGAGCAAGGAGAGGCTGGTCTGGGGAGGTGGAGGCCAGGTGGCCTGGCCCAGGACTGGGGACATGTTTCAGGGAGCACAGCCAGGCCCTTTCCTCCAGCTGCCTTGTCCCTGCGGACCCAGAAGCAGCCAGTATGTGGTAATGGTCACAGAGATGGCCACACCCTGCTCCTCCCAGCCCTGCCCCCAACCCCAGCTGGCAACCAGAACACCTGCAGCTGGAAGACGGAGTGGTAACAGACCCCGTGCTGGGGAATAGGGAGCCTCCCCCAACAACCATGTCTGAGATGCTCAGGGGATTGGGACCAGCCACAGGTTGGAGAAATAGAGCAAGGTGGAATCGCAGCCCTGCAATGGGGGTCTGGCCCATCTCTGGCCCTCAGGGCTTTCAGCAGCTTCCTCCAAGCTGCCTGGAGCCTGTGGCCCCGCAGCCCCCACCCTCCTGGACTCACCACCCCAGAGTCACCACTGGCCAGGGACATAGGCCAAGGCAGTCCGGGTCCTGGGGCTGCTCTTCCATGCAAGCTGATGCCTCAAGCTCAGGCGCTCCGGGGCATGTAGGTTGTTCCAGGCATGACTTCTGGGCCCTCCTATGACAACCCCAGCCGGGACAAAGACCCTCGACCAACCCAGGAAAGTCCAGGCTAGGAGCAGAGTTCGAGTCCCACCTGCATGAAAGGCCAACATGCCCAGGCTTGGGAGAGTCCCCAGCTCCAGGCTGTGCCCATGCACATGGCACACAGGGTTGGTGCTCTGAAGCAATTAAGACTGCAAGGACAAGATGAGGGTGTCCACAGGGCACCAGACCAAGCTCGGGCAGAGTCTCAAAGGGTACAGGCAACATACCATCAGAGGAGGCAACAGGACTGCCAACACCCGTGCTCCCTGGGTGGATGGGGCGAGGCACTGCTGCAGGTACCTGTGCTCACCACACGAGGGAGCCTCTGAGTGCTACAGGAGCCCACCCGGGACCAGGATGGGAGGAACCCCAGAGGTACTTCACACCACACGGGCCCTAAAGGCCAGCTCCAAAGTCTGTCTGTGGCAGAGGCAGCCCCTCCCTCCTGGGAGACTGCCCTACGCCTACACAGTTCACACCAGGGGAAGAGGCACCCTTGTACACCTGGGTGTTCTTTGTTCGCTCATTCTATTCAACAAATATTTCTGAGCCTCTCCTGGGGACCAGGCCACAGTGCTGCTGAGGTCTGGGCAAGCCTGCAGGGGACAGGAACTCATCTGGGCAGAGAGGGTAACATGAACTCCTGTGCTCTGCCTGGAACCCAGCTGGATCAGAGTGAGTCTGGAACAGAGCAGGAGCCTCCTGGTCACAGCAGGCAGGAATGCAGGCCCCCTTGAGCCACGGGCACAAGGACACAAAGACATATCTCAGGATCCCGGAGTCAAGTCTTCACCCCTCTGTGCATCTGTGGCTGGAAGGTGAGCTTAGATGTTCATCACCATATCATCATCACCACCATAATCTCCATCAACACCATCATCATTATCACCATCACCATCATCAACACTATCATCACCATCATCATCACTACCATCATTATCAACACCATAAACATCACCATCACTATCACCACCATCACCATTATCAGCATCACCATCATCACCACCACCATCACCATCATCTCCATCACCATCAATGCTATCATCACCATCATCATCACTATCATCACCATCACCACCATCACCATCATTGTCACCACCATCATCATCACATCACCATCATCATCACCATCAACACCATCATTATCATCACCATTACCATCATCATCAACCACAAGGTGGAGCCATTGAAACTCCCTCTGGCTAGTCCTGTTTTTAGTTATCTGAAGCAGGGATGGGGAACAAAATGAAGAAAGTGCAGACCCACTGGAACTGTGGCCACCCAGAAGTCACTCAATAGACCCATATACTCCCAGGAGGATATTCACATATTGAGGACACAGGAGGGGCAGTTACAGGGTGGAGCCGAGAGCTAGGAGCTGTGGTGAAACATGGAGGCCTCAGTGCTCAGTGCCAGATAAGCTGGGTGATGCTCAGGTCCCCGACTCCACATGAGGACAGCTCTTCCCATGTCACAGAGGCCCTAGCCATCACTGCCCAAGCAACCCTGGACCCAGTCAACCTTAGCCAGTTCCCAATGTCCTTTCCCACAACCCTCCAAAATGTCCAGGGAAGACCCCTGTCTTGGCCCAACCACTCAAACTCAGAGAACTGCAGAACCCCCTGGGGACAAGTAGTCCTACTTCTGGTTTAGAAGGCATGGAGGCTCTCCCTGGGCAGAGTGACAGCCCCTTGCAGAGCCCACATGCCCAAAGGCTGGAGACACAGTCCAAGAGCCTAGCAACCAAACAGAGCCCACGGGAAGGCCCAATTCCAGCGAAATTCCACCTTTTCTCGTGAGCAGACCTACAGAGGCACCGTCCTTGCACCGTCCTTGCACCGTCCTTGCACCTTGCACCCTCCCGAAGGGCTCCTGTTCTTGGGTCCATCACTATCTTTCTAACTGACCCCTTAGGTTGATGCAGGCCCATGTGTTTGTGCCTATGTATGCCTGTATGCACATGTGCCTGCAAGCATGTTTGTGTGTGTACATGGGTATGCATGTGTATGCCAGTGTGCACATGCTCATGCATTTCTATGAGCCCATGTCCACATGTAGATGCATGTTCTCTATTTGTATATCACATGTGCCTGTGTGTATGCCACATACACATGTGTGCATGTGTACACAGGTGTATACATGTGTGTGCTTATGGGTCTGTGGATCTGTGTGTGTTGTGTTAGTAAGCATGTGCAGGGTGTAGGGTGCAGAGGGCAGCTCCAGGACAGGAAATAACCACCCACCCCTGGTCCTCTGCACTCCAGGACACTCGGAGCCTGTCATGCCTGGCAGCCTTCGCCCATGCAGTTGTTCTGACACCCCCACTGCCCCTTCCCATGTGCCCTGAGGGTCTCAGCTTGCTGTCTCTGGGAGGCTTCACTGACCCACCACAAGCAGGCACCAAGCTCTGGCACTCCTGAGGTCTGCTCTCCCTACCTTCCACTCCCCAAGGCTGCCTTGCTCCGAGGTCCCTCACTGGCCACCAGGGTTGGTGACCAGCCAGGAGAAGCCAGACCAAGACTGGTCTCATCGTCCGGTGCTGCTGGTGGTCTGCCTCCCTCTCCAACTAGATTCTACCTTCTGAGCCAGCTGGGGCCTCCACCACCCATCCTGGCATCCACAGGGTGAAATCCCTCCTGGCTAGCAGGCAGAGAAACTGTGGAGGGAGGCCAGAGAAGACGGGCTCCACACTGCCCCATGCTGGGACCCCAGGCTGCTACATAGAGGACGGGCTCAGCTTGCCTGCTGTGGATGCTGGAGGGCCAATCCCCAAGTTAGCTGCTCCCAGAGGGCCCTGGAGCCAGGGCATCCCCTGGGGGACCGTCTGGGAAGGCCAGGTGGGGCAATATTCACACTCCTATCCCTAGTGATCCTCTATGAGGGTCAGATTCCAGAAGGTTGATCTGCCCACCCCTGGCCCTCCAAGAGGGTGATACAGATGGGGGTCTGCTTGGGGCCAGGCTGTGACTCAGGGAAGGGCCAGCCCCAGGGCAGCTCCAGTATGGCAGGCATGGGACCTCCACCCCAGGTTCCCCTGAGGCCCAGCCACACACCTCCTTACCCATCAGCAACAAGTAGCTGTGTTTGGAGGAGATCACAGACTTGCAACTCCAACCCAGGGCTCAGTGACCACCAGCCCTGGCCCTCGGCCTCCTTGCTGAGGAGAAAGCTCCAGGACAGGTGCCATCAAAGACAAGAGTCACAGTGACAGAAGCCGTCCACACCAGCCTCCCCGGGATCTCCTGCCATTGCCCCTCCTAGGCCTCATACCTCGTTCTGGCATTCCTGGTCCTGTGGCCCTCCATGGCAGAGACTGTCATCTGTCCTGTCTCCCTGTCACTGAAGACAGACAGTGACCAGAGCACCAGAAGGTTAACTGAGCTTCAGGTTCCAGGTGAACTGGGGGCTGGGGAACAGTGGGAAGGTCCTTCAGGACCTGCTTAGGGCACTTGCGGGAGATCCAAGGGCTCAGCAGCCTCCATGCTGGGCATGGTGCTGCCTGCCCCTTGAGCAGCCTGGGGCCCTGAACTCCAGGCCCTGTTCTGGGGGAGGAAAGAAACCCAGACATCAGGCCTGGGGAGGGGGAGACAGGCCCAAGTGGGGCAGAGCCACAGGCAGCAGCCACTGGCTGGACCTCAGCTTCGGTGGGTCCAGCCAGAAGCAGAGGCCAGTCCTGCCAGGACAGCGGAACCATTTCCAGTGGAGCCCGGATATGGAGAAGCCGGGCCCTGGGGGCTGCAACACTGACACCCAGAGGGGTGCAAGGGCAAGAAGGAGGCTCGCGTCCCACTGCAGTCAGTCTCACCAAGAGCATGGGAACCACCCTAGGCTCATACTCCCTGCAAGTGAGGACTCCTGTGGCCAGGACTCCCACCCCTTGACCCCTTGAGGAAGAAGAAGAGGCTATGCTCCGGCCTGGCCCAGTCCCAGGGCCCTTCTCTTGGCCTGCAGTGACCTCCCCGCAGGTACCTGTAGGACTTAAACCACGTCCACATCCATTGACTCTACTGCCCAATGCATCCCCTCCCAGGACAGCAGCCACGTCTCTCCTCCAGGGCCCCAGGGCTGAGGGGCATCCCCCAGGCACAACGTCAGGGTGCAAGCCTCAAGGCTTCCATGCCCTTGGGCGCTTGGCCTGTACCCTGCTGCACACCAAGCCCACAATGGCGTGCACTTCCTGGCCCTTCCTCCGCCCCCCGCATCACTCCAGCCCACCCCTCCAGGCCTACTCAACCCGCCCTAGGCCCTGTCAACTGGCATACCTCCAGGGTCCCCAGAACCCCCTCTAGTTTACCCTGCTGGACCTCTGTTCTGGTGACCACCCTGTCTCCTTTGTGAACACACTCTCAAGTTGGGGCTGCTCCCTGGGCAATGACAAAGACCCCGAATGGCGTGGCCCCTCCCTGATCAGATCCTCCCACAGCCCATGGTCCCTGGGCACCACTCCTGCCACCTCTTTGTCCTGCAACTTGGGGTCTCATAGCTCTTTAGTTGTTCATTTAGGGTGACGTGAGATGAGAGATGGTGACAGGAGGACAAGCAGGGCAGGGATGGGGTGGGAGCCCAGGGAGGGAGGGACCAACCACCCAGAACTCGGTGGGAAGGAGCCAGATGGCCTCCTGAGCCTCCCACGAAGCCCGATCCTTGCCAGGCCCAGGGCAACACCCACGGGTGAACAGGGCAGGTGGGTGGGTGGGGGGAGTGGCAGAGGGGCCTTTGTGGCTGTCCTGCCCAGGATTCTTGTCCCTGCCTGTAGGGGATACAGCTGTGCTCAGGCCACAGGGCAAGAGGCCAGGCTGAGAAGGCCCCTGCTGCCCCCAGATGCTGTGAAGGGCTCCACTGTGCCAACAAAACTGGCCATGACAGCGTATCAGGTGAAAGCGTCACGTCTGTCATGTTTGCTGAAGTGTCTCACGCAGTGTGCACCTGGGTCTTCAGAAGATGTGTCAGTATCTGGGCAAGTGACCCTGAATCTGGACACACACACAGATGTGTGCACACACGTGCATGGACACCACACAGGCACACACAAATGGGCACATGTAAGGCACATACATGCACACATCCCATGGGTAATGATAAGGACCCCCCACATACCACACAGGTACACTCATGCCCATATGTCCACACCTGCCATATAGGTACACACATGCATGAGTGCAAACACTACACAGGCACATACACACATGTACCAAACACAGGTGTGTACATCTGCACACACACATGTACATATATACACACAGCTACATGCCAATGTGCATCCTCACACGTATGCTCACACATGAACACATGCTACATGCACACTCCTGAATGTACATGTATACACATGCACACAGGCATGTACATGTATACACAATACACACCACACACACACACACCCACACACACACACACACAGCGACGCAGATGTTTCAGGAAATGGAGCAAAATGTTCACGTTAAGTGCATCTGGGTGTGGGGGTTTATTCTTACTATATTCTTGCAACTCTTCTGTAAATTTGACAATATTTCCAAAGTAAAAGTTTGAAAAAGGAACTGCCCTCCTCACCAGCCGCCACTCCATCCTACTCCATCAAACGCCCCTCCCAGAGCAGCCAGGACCGGGCTCTTCCCTCTCCTTCCAGAGCTGCACTGTCCCCTGCTGAAGACAGACCCCTGCGCCCCACTGGCCCAGGATTATGCCATCCCTGCAGCACCACGTGCTCAAGTCCAGTCCCCAGGGGGCAGCAGTCCTCCCATGGTAAGGGAGGACGGGAGGCCCCACCCCAGGTCGGCCTGAGAACCTGGACACCCTGGGCCTCACCAAGGCCACCCTCTTGAGCGCTGTATCCAGACACAAATGGTCATACCCGCCAATGCTGGCCACCAGTCCTGGCCAAAGCCCAAAGTCTCATGAGGGCCTCGGGGCTTGTGTACCCCTTGCCCACCCCTGTGGGCTCATCAGAAGTCACCACGGCTGCCTAGCCTATAGCCGCAAAGCACCACCCAAGGCAGGAGTCAAGGCTCCCCTCGCCCTGGAGGGGATTCTTCACACTCCACAGCGTCACCTGCCATCAAGCAGTCACGCTATGTCCAAACTCCCATGTCCACCCACCAGTGGCGTGTGGTGTGTGGGCCGACGATTGCCAAGCCTCACCCCTACAGGGCGACACAAGGTGTCGGCGTGCCCTGGCATCCAGAGCCCCAGGACATACCCATGAAGGGCTGTGGCTTTTCACTGCCAAAGCCTTGACCATGGGCACTGGGCCTCAAGGCCACAGGATTGGGAGGACAGCTTCTCTGTTCTGAACACATGGGGTGCCCACACCTGAGCCAGTCCAGAGGCAAAGGGGCTTCACTGCTGGCCTGTGCTGGAATGAACTTGGCCTCATGCCACCATGGGACCCCCAGCGGGCACCTCCCTGCTCACTCCTGAGTGAGACTTGGCCCGGTGTCCACGCTGCTGAAGCCTGGGCCTGGTGATTTTGTCTGGCTTCTTCCATGCCAGCTGAGCGGTACAGATAGGAATCTTGCTTGTGCAGAGCCAACCCTTCGTGTCAGTCACACCAGGGCGACCCGTGGGTTATCTGGACCTGGCCTGGTGGCTGGGGAAGGAGGAAACAGTTACGTGCCATCAGAACACCAGCAAGGGGGCATTCCTCCCTCAACCCCTTCGCCTGGTCTTCCTCTTGCTTGGCCTTTTTGGTGGCAATGATGAACTCTGAGAAGAGAACCCCTCCCCCGCAGAGGACCCTGATGACTTCGGGGAGACTCAACTGGATGTTCTTTTAGCTCAAGTGTGCATCTTGTGACGCATCCACAGTGATGCTGACAATGTGGCAGGGGTTGGCTGATTAAATAAACACCTTTTCTAACACCGTTCCAGAAACAAATGTGCAAACCTTAAAAGCAACTCCAGGCTACAGACTCGTGGGGGACCGTGGGGCGGAGGGAGGGAGCAGCCAGAATTACAATGAGGCTCCAGAAGCCCATGGGAGCTCTCTGTATCCACACCGCCAACCCCAGGTGAGGACACTGAGGCCCAGTCTAGTGATCTGAAGTCACACAGCAGCGACAGCTCCAGGCTGGGAACCAAGGTGCTGGGCTCCTTTCTCAGGCACAGAGAGGTTATCTCTGTCCTAGCAAAGGAGGAGTTCACATTCCAGGACAGTGAGCCTGAGTGAGATAGACCTGATCCCTCGAGCACCACAGCCCTGATGTTGTCCCGTGCCAACCCCTAGCCTGCCCATTCAGCACCCAATGGAAGACGGCAACCTGCAAAGCCAGCCAGTGACCCCCGTCAGCTAATGGGGGCACTTGGCCTATACCTCAGCTACCTCCCAGACCCTCCTGGGAAGCATCTAGAGCCAGAGGTACCTCAATAGCACATCCAGCTGAAGGTTCTGCCAGTGGCTTGGAATTCATTCTGAGGTTTAAGAATCCTACCACGGTGTGCCCTGGAGAGGGAGAGAGGGAAACAATATGGGGCTTATGTGGTCCCTGAGTTCTCACACCAGGAGCCCACATCTCTTGTCCCCCCCGCTCTGACCTGCACACGAGGCACCAGGAATGCAGGTGTATGTCCTGACACCTGATGCCTGCCCCCTAAGACTTCTCCCAGGGCTGGAAGCCTTCGGGGAGATGACACGTGGACTGTACTGTTCACTCCTGACACACAAGCTGCTCAGCAATGCCACTAGTCAGGGTCCCCGTCACCATCACCTACTGTGGGGACCAGTCGACAGTACCCACTGCTTTCACAAGCCCAAGTGACAGGAATACCCTGTTGTGACACACGTCACCTCCAGGCACCAGTTCACCTGCACAGGAGCATAGTAATGGCACACAGGCAAGAAAACAGCAAACAGTAGGAATCACTACTCGAGGTGGAAAACACTTATTTTTTAGTTGGAGTCTCACTCTATCGCCCAGGCTGGAGTGCAGAGGCACAATCACGGCCACCCCAGTGTCGACCTGCTGGGCTCTGGTGACCCTTCTGCCTCTGCCTTCCAAGTAGCCAGAACTACAGGTGCATGCTACCATGCCCGGCTGATTTTTTACTTATTGTAGAGACGAGGTCTCACCAAGTTGCCTGGGCTGGTCTCGAACCCATGAGCTCAGGCAATCCACTCACTTCAGTCTCCCAAAGTGCTGGGATTACAGGCTGAGCCGCCAAGCCCGGTCAGAAAACACACTTTCTAAGGTAACATCACAGGCATAATCTGGAGCTGCTGGTGGGAGGACAAAGTCCCCTCCACCAGACCATAGGGACAGCAAATCTATGTTCCTGTCTCGGGTGTTTTTTCACACTCATTACTAAGCTCCAGCAAAGGCCACAGTAGCCTGAGACAAGAGAGAACTTTTCAGTGTGATGCTAGTATTGCGTCTCTTTATCTCCTACTGTCAGATCCCCACAGATGTGCACATTAAGGTTTGTGCATTTCACTGTAAGTTTTACCTCAAAAAGAAAAGATATTCAACTCCCCCTGATGTGCATGCAGAACTTGGAGCGAACACACTGATGTCCACCATTGGAACACAGAGAAAGAGGTTGGATGGACAAGGGGGAGCAAAGACAGGGCAGTGTGTCTAGGGCACAGCAATTAGGGCTCATGGAGGTCCCACACCGCCCCTGGGGTCTGCACACGCTGCTGACAAGGAACATCATGATGCAGTTTGTAGTCTTACATGAACAGCTCTGCCTGCCCGGGGTGAGAACAAGAACCTCAGGCCATGAGAAACACAGGAGCTTCCTTTAGACTTCTTCAGCAGCTCTGTAGTCTCAAAACCCCAAAAACATTAACCCAAAAAGCAGAGGAATGAGAGGACACCAGGCTTGCTAAATAGGTGTTGTTTATTAAGGCTTGTATTCTCCTAGAGGAAGGAACCCGATGTCGTCCAGGACTCCATACAGGCAGTGACAATTCAGAGGAAGTGACATGTTCTAGATACAAGTCTAAATGATACAGCTTGCACTTGAACTCAGAGGGTCTTGTGGAGTAAGTATTTTCAGAAGGCGTCTGCTCTCTAAGACAGGAAGGGTCCTCTACAAGGGCACGTGCAGATTCGGGCGCTGGGGCGTCAGGCATGAGCACCATTTTCATGCTTCAACTCAAACTCCAGGTGGTGGCAAGTTCAACGGTCCCTTGTTCCCCAAAACATGACAGCAAATTCATTTTCAAAAAGGTTTTTTGTGTTTACCCATTTAACAGGAAAAAAAAAATTAGACACACAGTGAAATTTACAATCAGCGGCATCACCCATCACACTGTACTACCAGATCCTACACTTAAAGCTCAGCATCACTGTATCAAAACTTAAGACAGCATTAGGGTTCTCCAGTGGAGAAAAGAGGAAATTAAAAATGATCTGCAAAAACTAAGAATGCCTGGACACTGGACCAGACCTAAAACAAACCCTCGGCCAGTCGAGCTCCATCCCCATCCGGCTGGATCAGACAACAGGACCATGAGCCACGGAACAGCCCTTGGTGGGGCCACAGATTGTGAAAGGACAGACTTTCCAAGGAAACATGTCCACCAAGTTAGAAAAAGTAAAATTTATCTTTCTGTCTAGCAGAAAAATAAAAGGAGAAGATTTGCATTGTAGACATATCATAAAAATGTCAAACCAGCTGAACAAGGTGACCAATAACCTTTTGAATTCAACATTTTGAAAAGATTTTAACAGAACATTCTAAATGACAACATTCATGGTTTCTTATGTTCCTATAAAGCAATAAAGGGGTGAGAAATGTGAAGTCTCACATGGAGATATTGAACGACTGCAGATTCAAGAACATAATTTCTGCCAAAACACAATCTTCGGGACATATTAGGATTGTTTTGTTTTGTTTTGTTTTGAAGAATACTTGTATTTTTGCATTAGGTCAGTCTGATTGATAAGCTGACAAAAAAAATACTCCTTTATTAGTGAGTTCAACAATATTATAACATACATAGAAAAAGTACAAACGAATGCAGACCCATCCAAGACAAAAAAAAAAAAAAAAAATCACATAGAGGTGACGATGCAGCACTCAAGCCCTGCACGGGACGACACGCTGGAGCTGACCAAGCACACGGCTTGAAACTGTTTTTCAAAGTCAAGTGTTAGAACACGTAAGAAGCTGGTTTGTCCTCATTGCTTGTTTCGATTCTGCCGTTCCTGGAAAGAGAGAGGAAAACGTCACCACGCCGTACACACGGCTCCCTTCTCCAGGGAATTCCCAGGGACCTGCAGATCTGGAGGCGGTACCCTGGCTTGGTACCCAAGCCACCTAGGCCTGGTCCCACAGACTGGGTTGTGTGGTGCCAGCCCCCACAGCATGGCATTCTGCCCCATCCTCCCCAAAAGAGCCCACTCTGCGTGGAAAAGCATCACACGTCACCTGTCTGCTGGGAGACCTCCCCTCCCATCATGGGTTATGTCACTGTCATTCCACATGGAAAACATATTAGAAATGTGAAATGATATGCACCAAGAGAAAGGAACTAGCATATTCTGAACTCAAGCAGCCAGGCACACAGGAGATGCTCTTTTGTACTACATCTCATTTAAACCTCAACGTTGCCAATGAAGGGCAGGAGGACAGTCTCGCCGTTAGCTCCATACCCCACTTCTAGCTCCAAACAGAGAGCCACAGCCCCAGCAGTTGAACTCCCTCAGGGAAGCACTCCTCTGGCCAGGTCTACTTTCTACTTCCACAGAGAACCCTCTTTTCCAGAGTGTTTGAGACCCAGCTGATGACGCATAGATCTGAAGTTTTGCCCATCCGCCTGCCTGGTTTCTAGTCAGGAGGGTCTAGAAACCACCCCCACCTCTCCCTACAATGTGGCCTGGGAACCAAGGAGCACACACAGCCTGGCTCAGTGACAGGCATCCCTGGCCATCCATCCTCACCCGGTCCCCTTTCCTACGAGAGGCGAACTAATAGAGACTGCTGAGCAGCACACACAAACCTCAAATGGAATCCTCCCCTCTTCTGCTACAAAAGGCCCGAGTGTGTTCAGGTAATAAGTCAACTTCCCCCCACCACCTGTATGGCCCAGAGTGAGACCCAGCACAGGGCTCAAGTACCTCAGAGGCTACAGGGATTTGGGTGAACACTGGGTGGGCTGCACACTCTCAAATGAACATTCACCCCCTATCCTGAACAACTGGGAAAATTAAGAACTCTGTATTTTCCATGCTCTTAAAAATTCTCTTTAGAAAAAAAACCTCTTTGCTTGTTGTTCCTGAGCAGATGCCAATCTCTCCCAAGTTCCAGTCGCTGTTGTTAAAGGCATCCAGAAGGAACCTTCCCAGTGCCCACCCCCTTCAATCCTTCCAAGCTGCTACAAAGGTCATCATACTCATAAAACTCAAACAGTTGACAAAGGAAGCTCAGCTCACTTTAGCGGAACGTCCAACAGCACACAGGCAGTAAATGCTTATTCTTAACATCCTCCCCTCTCTACTCAGCCTCCAAAGTCAAACTTGTCATCTGAAGGGTGGGCCCATGTATTCGCTGAGATGACCCACAGGCCGGGTAAGGTCGGGGCACCAGCAGCCAGAGCAGAGTAGGTACAAGGAATCCAGCAAGGTAAATGGTGTGGAATACTCCCTGCTTTCACTGTGTTTAAGCATCCTAAGAAGTGACTATTTATAGTGTTTAAAAACCAAAATGTACCAATCAACACTTGGTATGACACTGCTGCCATAAAAATTAGTCCTGTCCTAAGAAACCAGTATGCTTCCAAATGAAGAACTGGACAGCAATCCTCCAAAATGTTAACTACATTGTGCTTTCTAAGCACTAGATTTTTTTCTTGCCAGGCACAGTGGCACACACCTATAATCCCAGCTACTCAGAGGCTAATACAGAAGGATCGCTTGAGTCCCAGAGTTCGAGACTAACCTGGGCAATACAGCAAGACTCCAACTCTAAAAAAATGTTTTTTAAAAAACAAATAGTAGTAGACTTTTTCAAATTATGAGCATGTGAAAGCACTGAAGTCTAACTCTAAATGAACCAAAGGTAGGGCTATTCTCAAAAGACCTGAGAGAAACTTGAGGGGCCTCAAAAGGAGCTCCCAGTGTATGATAACCAAGAGGAAGGCATCACCGTCCTTTCAATACATGTCATTCTTAAAACGACACAACTCCTCACTGGAAATCCAGAGGGAGAAAATACTCAAAATCCAGAGTGTCAGACTCCTGAATTAACTGACAATTCAGCCTTGAGAGCAGAGACCAGAGCACCCTAGTGGACAGGAAGAGCGCAGCACAGACAGGACCCACCAAGGCCAGTGGGGCACGTCCCCAAGAACCACCTCTATGTCTCTACACTGTCCAATGAACTTAAAAGATACTGGAAACTTCACCAGATACTGACACCTCAGGGTTCTCATCTGTCCCTTTCAAGGACATGAGTGAACCTAACACCAATCTACTCAGACAAGCTTCCCAGCAGGGCTGACAGGGTGGAAGTGGTGACCTCACACCTTCCCAGGGAGCTTTCACAGGCTGCTGGGGGGTGGGGGTGCGGACTTGCCTCCAGGACACGTGAGCAGACTAAGGACACCTCGGATCCCAATACCCATGGGCCTTGCAGTCCACTCACTGTGAAACTCAACCCGAAACCTGACACAAACACAGCTAATGCGTTGAGGTGCTGCAAGGCAGGTTTTACAACACATTTTTAAAACATCAACCAGGTCAGAATAGAATTTTACCCTACACTCTTCACAAACCTTTAGGACTCAATGCACTTTAGGAAAACCCAGTATCAGCTACATATCACATCTTAAACAGATGAAAAACTGCGTGCACACATACACATGTATGTAGCACATGCATGCATGCGCGCGCACGCGCACGCGCGCACACACACACTCCCGGCTGCCAGCTTACAACCAGTCAAGGACCTAAAGTTTCATTAGCAATTATTCCTACTCTATCCCTGCAAATTCAGAAATTCTACATTTTATTTTATACCTAAAAGAGCTAAAATACAGAATTTCAGTAACTGAAAATAAATGATATCCTCTTCTCTTCTCCAAAAGAGTGAAGAAAAGACCAACGCTTTTTCAAAGTTTGGCAAACTCCAAGTCATTCGGGATGTGAGTAACATTTAAGACTGGTAAGAGGGCTCCGCCTATAATCCCTGCACTTTGGGAGGCCGAGGCGAGTGGACTGCCTGAGCCCGCGGGTTCAAGACTCACCCAAGCAACTTGGCGAGACCTCGTTTCTACAACAAATAAAAAATTAGCTGGGTGTGGTAGCGCACGCCTGTAGTTCTAGCTACTTGGAAGGCTGAGGCGGAAGGATCATCGGACCCCAGCAGGTCAAGGCTGCGGTGGCCAGGAGCGTACCACTGCACTCCAGCCTGGGCAACAGAGTGAGGCTCTGACTCAAAAAAAAAAAAAAAAAAAAAAAGACTGCTAACAGCACGACTGCATACCTCCTTCGGCTAAAAATACTTCAAGACACTGGATGTTCACAGATGAACAGTTCCTTAATATGGAGGACTGAAGCCGGACTCGGTGGCTCAGCCCGTAATCCCGCGCTTTGGGAGGCCGAGGTGAGTGGATTGTCTGAACCCGTGGGTTCGAGACCCGCCTGGGCAACTTGGCAAGACCTCATCTCAAAAAAAATTAAAAAATTAGCCGGGCATGGTAGCGCACGCCTGTAATTCCGGCTACTTGGAAGGCTGAGGCGGAAGGATCACCAGAGCCCAGCAGGTCGAGGCTGCGGTGGCCGGGAGCGGCCACTGCACTCCAGTCTGGGCGACAGAGTGAGATTCCAACTCAAAAAAAAAAAAAAAAAAAAAAAAAATGGAGGAATGAAAACTCACCTATCATCAACTGACAGTTCATGAAAGACAGGACATTTTAATGCAAAAAAAGCAGGAGAGATTCTCAAGATGAACTCTCTCAAATGCAGGAAGCTTTCTGAAGTATGTCAATGTCCTTCTTGTCCCATGTCTGATGGTCAAGTCTTCCGAAGAACAGACACTCACTCACTCAGATGCATCATAATGGCGCAGATGCAGGAGTCTGGCTTCCAGCATAACAGATCAAGACTATCTTGGAGAGACCACCTGAGGCCTTCCACTACTGGAGCCAAGTTACGCACTGGATATGGTTTATTATTACAAAATCTGAACTCCAAGCCTACCCCATCCTCCACCATTTTACTACCTGGATGGAATGAGTGCAAATGTACAAAAACTGCAGAATATTGAGTTTTCAAAAGAATAAATATCTTCTAGATCAGAGGATGGAGCTTCCTGACTACTGAGAGGCAATGTCCTGGGAAGCAAGAGCCCCTGGACCAGTGCATGTGGCCCCACAGCCCTACTCGCCCACCTCAGAGACCCATGAGCATGACTTTCTAAGTGTTCCTGAATGGACAGACACTGAGCACAGTCCTAGAAAAGATTGTAATTCAGAAAGAAAATAGAGAACAAGAGAGTAAGTTATTCTCAAATGCTTTGTAACAGAATGTGTACATGGTGGTCCCAATTATTATTTCTTAAAAATTGAAACGTAATCCAAGTCAACTGGTGACATCCTCTCAAACGTCACCAATGGTCACTCCTGATGACCCAGTGGGAAAGCCCAGGCAAGATATCCGCCCACCCTGACCAGCTGAGAACTGCCTGCCACTGGACCCACTCAGCAGACCTGCCACATCTGCAGCAAACACAGATGTCCATGCAGCAGGACACCGCAACACTGGACTCACCTTGCGCACCACCTCCTCCTCCTCCTGGCGCTTTTCATAGTGAGAAAAGTCGTCAAAGATGGAGGTTGTGTGCTTGTAGGAGGCGATAATTTTCAGCACTTGTTTTGCTTTTTCTAATGGCACCTCCTGTGTGTCGCGGGAGTTTGTGACCGGTTTATTGTCGTTATTCTCCAGTCTGATGTGCCGGAGCTGGTTATTGGGCACATCCTTGACAAAAATCCACTTCACATCGAACTTTCCCTTCCACTTGTCCTGAGACCAGACCCCAGCGCTGGTGCCATAGTCCACGGGGGACTTCATCTCGGCCACCCCGCAGAAGTGCCCGCTCCCGTTGACACTGAAGAGCAAGTAGACGGGCCCCTTGCTGCCCATGGAGCGGAAGGCGCCATCCAGGCGCTTATTACCATGCTCTGTGCTGCACCAGATGGAGTACTTGATGGAGCGGTGGATGTCGTCCTCCGAGTAGCTCTTGATGATGAACACACGCCCGCTCTTCAGATTCCAGTCAAACTCCTTGGGGTTGTAGCTGTGCGCAGCTTTCAGTTTTTCCAGGACAGGGTGGGACTCTACACTTGGGGCAGAAGTGGGCTGAGCACTTCCGGGAGAGTTACTGTCACTGCTGGCACTTCCACTCTGCCCAAACGCCGCATTCCTGTTGCGAGGGGCAACCCAGCGGGTCTGGGGTGGCTGCTGAGGGCTCTGGTACTGTGGCTGGGCCAGAGGGGGAGGCTGTGCCTGAAGAGGCTGTGCCACCGGCTGGGGCTGTGGGGCTGGCTGGGGGGCCGGGGCCTGCTGAGGGGCCGGGGCCTTCGGCAGGGGCCCCTTGTTATCCCAGGTGCCAATGTCCATGTTATGCTTTATGGGTGGAGGGGGCAGTGCGGCCCCCAGGACAGGCCCACTCTTCGTTTTCATTTTAGGTTGTGGTTTTGCAGGCTTGCTGGCAATGGCAGCCCATGAGGTCGGCTTTGAAACTGGCATGTTCACATTTGTACCACCATTGCCGGAAAGGACGCCAGTCAGTGCCACACTGCTGACGACAGAGCCCACTGTCTTAACAGCAGAGGAGCTGACGTCCCCGATCTTTAGACCGACCATGCCCTGCTCCAGGCTGTTCATCCCGGGTGCCTTGCTGAGGGTGTCGCTGTGAAAGCCCGTCTGCCCATCCACGACTGTGCCGCCCAGGGAGCTTGGCGGGTAGGTGTAGCTGCTGCCGTATGCAGAGCTCTGAGTCTGCTGCCCTTGAGACCCACTTGTCCCCCATGCTGAGAATGCTGGATTTTCAGGGAAAAAGTTAAACCTGTGCTGATAGATGTTGTTCCCCAGGCCCCCAGGCTGCCCAAAAACAGCATCATGCATGAAGTGATGGTCTCCATTACTGAGCTGTCCATAGGTGGTGAGGTATGGAATCGGAGGGTCCCCTGCGGTGGACCACGGTGCCTCATTGAGGGAGTAAGGAAATCCAATGGACGGCGGGTAATAGCTGGATAGGTAGGGGTCGCTCATTGAGGGGTAACTGTTACTCTGTGAAAATAAACACATGGCAAGTTAGATTGCTTCACAACACAGAAAGACACTGAAAATGTCAACCATCTCTTGCTTAAGCACAAGCTGCGCAAAAACAAGCCCTGCATGGCACTGGGCTACTCCTTCCAAAAGGAGCACTAAGGTTACAGTGTGAGAACAAAGAATCAGAAACTAATAATGAACACAATTCAGGCTGTTGTCACAAAACACAAGGCATCATTTGCAAGGATCTGAATTCAGGCTAAGTGACTAAACTAAGCCTCTCTAGAACCAGCTAGGTAGCACCCCTCCCTCTACTTCTGCCTTCAAGAAGTGATCCCCTTAAAGGAATCCAGAGTTTGGAATAAACCCCTTCCTGCTGGTGACAGTGCTTAGGTGAATACTGACAGAAAAGCAGAAAATCAAATAGCTCTCAAAGGCAGTACGATTTTTCTAGGGACAAGCCAGGATGTTCAGGGCCAAATTGTTTGCCACAGTAACTTGATCCAACCTCACAGATATTCAACACACCCTAGCACTCCAACCCTGGGCCTTGACACCCCTCCTGGGACACACTCCCACACCGGGGCCACAGTACTTCCAGCCATCCTTCAAGGGCCGCATAAGGAGCCCCTTACACACAACTCTCCTGACAGCCTCTCTCCTCTGAGCTCAAGAGGGTCACAATCCCAGGTTTCCCTGGCAGGTTCCAGCTCCCTGGACAAAAGGAAGCACTCCAAGTATGGGCACTGTGGGCACCCACTCACCTGGGCTTTCACAGTGAGAACACAGAACCTTAGAGAGGAGCTTTACAGTGGATGAACCACAAAGCAGCAAGGCCTGGTGGAGAATGTGCGTGGTCAGCACCTCCTTGTAAGGGTCTTGGAAGAGCTACCCAAGGGGTGGATTTAGACTTAGGGTCAGCAGTGCTGGGATAGCGTCTCCTTAAAGGGAATCACCCAAGGGTCCGGTGGGACCTAAGTCCCCACTCCCACACCACCACTTGCACTAAAATGGCTTTCCTATGGAGCATGAGGGTGTGTGCACCCATGTGCAGGCGGGCAATGGCCCAGTGTGAAGTGAGAAGGCCCCTGCCCAGAAGCAGCTCAGAGTGCGGAAGGGAGACAACCACTAAGCTCTCCAGTCTCTAATGCCCATCTTCTGGCTTTTAAATAGTCCCCAGTCTCCCCTCCCAAGTAACCAGAGCACATTGGAGACCTCATCTCTCAGTATCACACCGGTCTCCAAGCAAGACCAGCTGATCCCTGATGTTTACCCCTTTTGGGGGTCAAGGACCACACTGTGAGGGATGTGGCATCCAGGCAGAAGACAACAATGGGAAAGGTGTCTGAGGCAGTAAGGGACGCTTGCAATCCCAGATCAGTTTCACTGGTGTGATGGCAGGAGCAACTCTCCCTGTGGACAATGGTCCAACACCAGCCAATGCTGCAGATGGTAGGGACCCAGTAACTTAGCCACCACTTCCTGCTTCCTGGTCCCATCCCTAGAATTCCTGGGGCTTCCTTCAGCAATCAGATTAGAATTACCTTCTGATTTCCTTCCTGTTGACTGCTCCATGTGTCATTAGACAATTCCAGAATCATCATTTAAAATGCAATAACAATTGCCTCCAGTTATAAAAATTTGAGATTTGCAGAGTTAAAAAAAAAAAAGACAAACGGGACACCATCAACATTCTGTAAACAAGAACAACATGAGCTGATCCTCCTTGAAGCTTGTCAGTGATTCTGGCTCCTTGCTGCAGCCTCTCCTGGGGATGTGCCTCTTACCCAACCTAGCCCTCCAAGCAGCCTATCCAGCAGGCCCAAACAGGAGGGAAAGCAGAGCTCCCCTTCTCTGGCTCTGGTAAGGAAGGCTGGGTGGAGGATGTGTTCTGCCAGTGATGCCTGCAGAGGCATTCGCAAAAGGTGTACAGACAGCAGGACACAGGGGCAGCCCTTCCCAAGGGAGGCCTCCTCCCTCCCTTCAGGGGTACCCACTTCCCAGTAGTGCTGTAATACGCCAACACACCCTCCCTCCTATGCAAAAAGGGCAGAAAAACAAAGAGAAGGCCTCACAGCTTTGTGGCAGTCTAACCCACTTGGCCATAAAACCAATCAATGACGGGAATGAGACCAGAGTTGCCAGGGTCTCTGACTTCTACTGGAAACCTTAACTAAGACCGAACCTAGCCAGGCTTTGTGGCTCAGCCTCTAATGCCAGCGCTTTGGGAGGCTGAGGTGAGTGGATTGCCTGAGCCTGCAGGTTCGAGACCTGCCTGGGTAACTTGGCGAGACCTCATCTCTACACTAAATCAAAAATTAGCCGGGCGTGGTAGCACGCGCCTGTAATTCCAGCTACTTGGAAGGCTGAGGTGGAAGGATCACCGGAGCCCAGCAGGTCAAGGCTGCAGTGACCAGGAGCGGCCACTGCATTCCAGTCTGGGTGACAGTGAGACTCCAACTCAAAAAAAAAAAGACTGGACCTAACTTAGGACGTGAGGAAATGCACATTACAAAGCACTGAGGTATTAAATGGACCCACCTAGCACATGGGCCAAACAGGCCACACGTGTCACAGATGCAGGGCCCACCAATGGCCCATAAGGCTTCCCTCCTGTACTATGCAGGGCAGGTGCTCTCAGATGCTAGAACTGTGCAAAGAGAAGGTAGCCCGCCACATCTGGACCTTCACCTCCAGGACATGGGTTCAACTAAAACACCACAGAGTCCCACCCGAATCCTGGAATTCCAGCTCTTTTATGATTCTAATACTAAGATCCTAGCTGTCTTTTCCCACAAAAACCATCACAACCCAGGACAAGGGACAGCCCAAGTTCAATTAGGAATGTGCACACAAAGTGAGAACTGGCCAGGCAAGGTGAACGGTCCTTGGGAGGACCTCACCCATCTCCTACTTTCTGAGTCATCAGAGGAGGACTGTAACATAAGCAACAGGTACCATTACAACCTACTGAAAAATCATGAAACAATTTGGACCTTCGGAGCTTTCTTAAACACTTCCAATTCATACAAGGAAAAAAATTTCTAATTTCAAGCTCTCAGATTTAAAAAGTTAGAGTTTACTAAGAGTTCTCTGACAACTTACATCAGGCCAAGCAGGGCTGTCCCCACCTGACGCAAAACGTCCCTCTACCAGATGCCCACTGGATGCCACCCTTCACCGGGTGCACCTGGTCCCCATGCTTCTTCTCTCACCAGGCTGCACAGCTGCACGGGCAGGCTGTGTACAGTGACCCGGGGTGCTGTAGGCCCAATTTCAATTTTCTCCTCAATCTTACTGAACTACCCAGTTTCCACAGAACCTGCCAGATTTCCGGCAAAACTCTAAAAGGACAGCAGCAAGTTCATTTGCAAAACTACAAGAAGCAAGACCTTCCACAGTAAGAATACCTGGTGCTTCTGCTGCATTCCTGTTATCAGCACTTAGGCCACATGCCAAGCTGCAGGTTGCCTGCTTGCTTCCCTTCCCTGGTTAGGAAGCTGTGTTGGTCAGTCTGCAGCACACAGGGATGACTGCTCTGTCTAAACGCGTGGCAATGTGCTTCTAATGGGTGCTGGAAACACACAGGCTGGCTGGCTGGGCAACCCAAGGAGCCTCCTACTGAGCCTGTGGCCTTCCTTAGCAGTGTACAGCCAGGCACAAGCTCAGAGCTCACAGGACCACCCAGTTCAGGAGTGAAACATGCTGCCACCAAAACATTCCTAGGCTTTGCGGAGCCAGGGGCACACAACAATGTGAATATCCAAGTTTCCTTACCAGGGACAGAGTTGCAAAAACTAAAGTTATGAAAACAAATGCCAAGCTGGCTCTTAACACACTGACACCTCTGGAAAAGTGCACTTTCATCTTGGGAAAGGGCAAACCCTTCTAAGGACAACACAGGCAGGACCTCCATGCTGCTACTTCTCAACTGCCCCTCAGAAGACGCCAGACGTGTCCACACCAGAGACTCTCATGACAGCCCCTCGAGAGCAACCTAGGACCTCACAGAAGAGAGGTGAGCACATTTTTAAAGGCAAAATCAGAGTCCATGGACAAAGGAAAATACAGCTGTAGACTCTTAAGACTCCTCCACACAAAGAATTAAAGAACTCTTAAATAATCAGTCACTATTATCCCAAGGCTATTAGAAAAACCAAAAGATAAGACATAGTAAGCCCTAACTCGATTTTAGAACTAAGAAAGGCTTTCCATACTTTCTTCAAATCTAATATGTTAACAAAAACAAATTCCCATTCTGAACAACCAAAACTGTTTAAATTGTAGCTTAAACATTTGCTTCCTGAATCCATTTTTCTGAGAAGAGTTCTGAAAGCCTTCAAATACTCTGGCCTGCGAATGACCAGGAAAGTCTGAAGGGAGAGGCAGAAAGTACCCTCAGAAGTCCGAGACAACAGAGAGAAGCGCTGACTGGCTCGGCCCAGGCCAGAGGCCGGCCAACCAGTATGACCTGTAGCTCTCCAGGAGAAGCCTTGGGGGACAGAGAGGAAATGTTAGAGAAAGAAGCCCAAAAGCCCCCAGTCCCTCCCTCAGCTGCTCACTTCTCGTTTTCCAGGTTGGGCTGGCTGGGTGTGCAGAGACAGCAATGGTTAACAGTTTCTGCCTCTATCCTGGCAACTTGCCATGAGCAGAACCTGAAGCCCCCTGCTCTGCCAACTGTACTTCTGGGAAGCCATCATGTGGCAAATCCCTACTTAGTGAGCACCACCACAGGGTACATTAAGGAAGCAGCCACAAGAAACCTGTGATGGGCACCCACCTGGATGACCAGCTCTCGGCTGCTGATCCCTAGGTGGCCTGGGCCCACCAGAACCACCTAGCACACTGGCCACCCTGTGTTGTGTCTCCCAGGCTTTTCTCAAGGACAGATGCCCTGGATGTCTTGACAAGATGCAGCACTGACTGAGCTCGGCTTTGTGCTGCTGGGTGAAAACCTGAAGGAAGCCTGGGTGATGAGTTGGGCACAATTTCCAAGACACACTTGTTTTTTAAACTGAAACACCTCTCGAGGCCAGCAGCCTCTTGCAGATAAAGTAGATGGGAACAAGTTTCAACTGAACCACAAAAAACATGAATGAAGACGGACACAAGGGACTTCAAGGGACAATACACCGAAGCTCTAGAACGTCCTAAACTCAGAGACAAACTAATTACAACCAACTGGCATTGGAACCAAACCAGGAAAACTATGAAACTTTCTCATAAAGTGAAAGTTTCACTTTATACTTAGAACACAACTGAATTATTAAAGAGGAAAAACAAAAAATTTTCATTACTGTCAGATGTCACTGGGCAAATGAGCATGTTGACAACCAAGTACAGTCATCCGTTGCTTAATGACAGGGACATATTCTGAAAAATGTATCCCCAGGTGAACATTCCAGAGTGTACTTACACAAATCTAGGTGGCAGAGGCTAGCACACATCTGATCTATGGTGCAGACTATGGCTTCCAGGCTACAAACCCACACAGCATGTGACTGTACTCCATACTGGAGATAACTAACATACCAGTAGGCATGTGTACATATAAACACATCTAAACATTGAAAAGACACAGTACAAATACAATATAAGTGATAAAAAAGGGTACACCTGCAGCAGTTTAGGGCACATCCCACAAATGGAGCCTGCAGGACTGGGTAAGTCAGTGAGAGAGCAGGGAGTATGGAGGCCTAGGATATGACTGTACACCACTGTAGACTTTATCAACACTGCACACTGCACACTGACACTGAATTTATTTTTAAAAGTTCTTTCCTCGATAATAAATTAAATTTAGCTTACCATAATGCTTTTATAAACTTAAAATTTTTTTTTTAAAGCAGGATTTATTAAGAGGACAGAAAAGCTCCCACAGTGGGAGGGGACCCGAGGGGGTTGCCCAAACTTTTAAATTTTAACTTGTTGACTCTTTAATAACACTTAGCTTAAAACACAAACACATTATACAGCTATACAAAAATATTTTCTTTCTTTACATCCTTATTCTATAAGCTTTTTCCTATTTTGAAAATTTAAAAATTTGTTTTTTTGTTCAAAACTAAGACACAAACACACACATAAGCCTGTGTCTACACAGGGTCAGGATCATCCCTATTACTCACTGTCCTACACCTCCACATCTTGTCCCACTGCAAGGTCTTCAGAGGCAGTGACATACATGGAGCTGTTGTCTCCTATATGACAGTGATGCCTTCTTCTGGAACACTTCCTGAAGGCCCTACCTGGGCTATTTTTTATAGTCAACTTTGTTTTCTAGTAAGTAGGCAGAGTACATTATAAAATAATGATTAAAAGTATTATATTGGAATCCCAGCACTCTGGGAGGTAGAGGTGAGAAGATTGCCTGAGCCCACGGGTTTGAGATCAGCCTGGGCAACATGGCGAGACCTCATCTCTATAATAAATCAAAAAATTAGCCAGGCGTGGTGGCACATGCCTGTAGTTCCAGCTACTTGGAAGGCCGAGGTGGAAGGATCAGCAGGTCGAGGCTGCAGTGGATGTGAGCATACCACTGCACTCCAGCCTGGGTGACAGAGTGAGACTCTGACTCAAAAAAAAGATATTGTAGAGTACATATGGGAACCAGTACCACAGTCACTTATCACCATCAACAAATATTTTGTACTGTACATAACCACACGTGCTGCGCTTTTACACAACTGGAAGCAGGTCTGTTTACACCAACATCACAACAAACACGTGAGAAATGCGAGGGCTCCAACATCTCTAGGTAACAGGAACTTTCTGACTCTGCTATAATTCCATGGGACCACCACTGAATATGTGGTCCATTGCTGACCAAACGTCATCCTGCAGAGCATGACTATACTTTCAATGCAGGTGTCAGCGCTCCCATGCTTAGGTGCCCTTGGTTAATGTCTGTCAGTGGAGTCACAGCACATATACCAGGGAGGCCAGTGACATCTACTATCAACTCAGCCATCACTCAGAGGTAATGCCACTCTGAGCAGGACCTGCTCTGGGTTATTTAGGTCTTTCCTAACCTTTCAGAAAGTAACAAGGACCCGGAAAAGAGGGCCAGAGCAGGCAAAGCCCCAAACAAGAACATCAACAGTCACAACTGGCCCAGAGCCTAACACCCTGAGTCCCTCTGCTCCTGTCGCTACCACAGAGCTTCCTCCCTGAACAGTGACCAGCGACTTAAGGGCAGCAGAAGCACAGTGAGGACAGTAAGGCTTCTCTGAGGGAGGACCACCCATCCCAGCCCGTCACAAGTTAACCAACCTAACAAGCAGGAGCCTGAAGAGTTTCCAAACCACTCAAAGTATTACGGTTTCACAGAAAAACCGAAGTAGCCTCCAACTGACTTCTACAAATCATGTCTGGATTTAGAAGAAAAAGCACCCCAGGGCTGAGGAATATATCCACTATCTTCACTGTGGTCATGGCTCCAGGGGTGCCTACATTAAGTCAGAAAGTGTAAAACTGCACACTCTATAAGTATTTGAAGTTTGCCACATATCAGTAATACCTCCACACAACTGTCACACACACACAAGTCCCACGAGGTCCCTAGACACACGGACAGGACCAGCCACAACGCACTCACAACGCACTCACTAGCAGTCTGGCTGGGCGGACAGCACGGCAATCCTCAATCTGAAAATGTAAGAGAGAAAAAATAGGAATCTTTGTCAGAAAGTCCAAACAGAGATAATAACAATCCCCAAATAACTCATGACTGAAACAGCCACATAAGGAGAATTCAAGGCAAGGCAAGGAGGTAAAGCAACACTGTGGCCCTATACAAAGAAATGAGTAATACAGAGATAAAAAGGAACCCCCTCCCAACCCTTGCAAGCTCAACCCTTGCAAGCTCTAGCTCTACCACACACTGACTCCAGGACGCAGGCAAACCACGGACTCTCTGGTCCTCAATTTCTCCATTTACACATAAAAAGACCCAGAAAATGAGAATTTAAGAGCTCTCCTATGTTGCATGCTTCCTTTTTACTTCAGCTGGGTATTTCTGGAAAATGTGCTACCAATCAATCAAGAGTATGGATTTCCTCTTAAGTCATGTGATGATTAACCATCTTGCTGAAAAGTGCACATCTGAACACATAAAACTAAGGGGTCATTTTCAAGCTGCTCACTCAAGGCCTTTCCCCATGACCTCTCCAAGGGCAAAACAGAGGCAAGACACCCACTGGCAGCAAAAAATCACCTATTCCTTTTTAAAGAAATCCTCCCAAATAACACAAAAGTTCCACTTTAATATATTTCAAGTATACTGAAACAAACTCCCTCCACATTTTTTGGTTAAAATTCAGTACATAACACTGCCAAAGCATTAAAACCACACGAGATCAGTAGGAAGCAAGATATTCACAAAACCAGATCCACTTAACTTCTTGCCATTACCTCTGACCAAAAGCCCACCGCTGAGGCCAAGTCACTTCTGCAAGGCCTTGCCCTGCCCAAGAAGGGCAGATTCTCAGGACAAGCAAAAGACTGGGGAGGGGAGGAGGTGTCAGGGTTCTGTCTGTACAGGGTTTCTTGGGCTTTAAGCTTCTGATTTTCCCAGTGCAGGAAAAAGGAGGAGGATACAGCAATGTTCTAAGTTCTAAGATGCTTTCGAAAAGGGCAGATTAGGCCAGGCTCAGTGGCTCAGCCTGTACTCCCAGCACTTTGTGAAACTAAGGTGAGTGGATTGCCTGAGCCCACAGGTTCGAGACCAACCTGGACAACTTGGTGAGACCTTGTCTCTACAATAAAATTAAAAATGAGCTGGGCGTGGTAGTGCACGCCTGTAGCTCCAGCTACTTGGAAGGCTGAGGTGGAAGGATCGCCAGAGCCCAGCAAGTCGATGCTAGGATGGCTGTGAGCATGTCACTGCACTCCAGCCTGGGCGACAGAGTGAGACTCCAACTCAAAAAAAAAAAAAAAAAAAAAAAAGAAAGAAAGAAAAGGGCAGATTAAGCAAGAAAATGGCAGACTAGTTTTATTCCACCACAGGCAAGAGATGAAGCCCAGTTTTATTCTAAAGCAAACATGCCCGGTACTTATTTAAAGTGGTAGATATAGTTAAACCTAAAAACCCAAACATCCCAGTGGTTTTTGGCTTCTGGGAAGAGGAGCATTGGCCCAGGGCCTTTGTGTCCTTGTTGAGGGCGGCTTCAGGAGAGTGGTGGAGGAACAGGGATGAGAACTTGGGACAATAGGTCTGTCACCAAAGCACACAGGTGCAGTCTCCTTATCACTCCTAGAAGTGGAAAAGTGGGATAGGGCAGCCCCGGTTCCACGCCGGACTCCCAACCAGACACCTCTTCTCAGGAGCTGCAATGGGAGCACAGAGGAGGAGAGTGGGTAGCTTCCAGGAGATTCTAATCAAGGCAAGTTCATCCCTGAGGAAACATGTCACATTTTTGGTTACCACAACTGGGGATGGGAGTGGGGAGAGGGAGCTGCTAATGTCATCTAGTGGGTGGAGGCCGGTAAACATCCTAGAATGCAACAGACCCCAAAACAAAGAGCGTTTAAGTCCAAAATGTCCACAGTGCCCAGGAAAAGAAACTCTAAACTACCAAAGGAAACTGGGCAGCTATGACTCATCTTCCCAACAATCTATGAAAAGTCATTATTTCACAGAAAAGGAAACCTGAGGCACAGAGAAGGCAAGCCACCCGACACAGGCCACACAGTCAGTGATGGAGTTAAGACCTAACTCCACCATGACAGCGCCTGGCTCCATAGCCCAGCTCTTAGCTGCTCTTCAAGACCACAACTCCAGTCATCTCAAGCTAGAAATAAAAACACCAGAAACCCTAAGAGAAATCTGCACACCTCCACTCTGTCAAAGGCACCACCTGGCTGACCCACAAATGCTAGAGCCAACCAGAACTTCTGTGTCCCAGCTCTGGCAGAATGTTACCTCCTTCACAGAGGAAAACCATCTCCATCACACCCATGCCCCAAGCAAAATGGGAGGCAAGCCTTTATGAGCACTCTATCATTTCCAACACTTTAGTCTGCTTCTTTGTTATTTAGGACAATAAAAAAATCAGCATTATGACAATAAAAATATACTATAAAACAATAAAAACCAACTTGAAAATAAATATATACTAACAAAATTAACTCACCTGATTTGACTGTCCAGAAAGGTAGGGCTCAAAGTCATTGTCATGAACTGTATCCTTCTGATGCAAAGAACCATTTTGTACTAAAACGAGAAGTTGCAAACTATTACCTTCAAATTTTAAAAGATTAGCATGTGAATTAGAGTTAGTAAAGTCTATTTCCATCCATTTCTAGAAAAAATTATGAAATAGACAAAATCAGCATATAACTGATGCTTGCACAACTAGCTAGAATGGCACTGCGGAACTTCCAATAACTCAACCTGCACTTTACATAAGATTTCATGGTAATCTCGTGAGATGTTGACAAATCGTGGATGAAAACACTGTATGATAAGGAACTCACAACAGGTGAAAGGACAAGGTCTACACGTGGAAACCAGAGGGTGGGGCCTCCAGAGTCCGCAGAGGAGGAAACACCTGGGGGAAGGGGCCGGCTGCGAAGCTCGCGCTCTAGGGCAGCCCACCGACTGGCCACTGTAGGACGCCCAGCCAGAAAAAGGGAGGGCAGGCCAAGAAAGTACTGGGCCTTTTCCAACCTGAAAACACGACGAACCGTATCTGGTTACACCTGAGTTCACACACACTGGTTGAACACAGTCTTCCGAGGAAACATCAAGCGTTACTTACCAGCTCCCCCGGAGGGGACTGTGGGGTCTATCCCAAGCCACCACCATAGAAGAGGGTCGCAGACTCGGAGAGCGGGGGGCTGGGGCTGCCCTGTCCCGGGGCCCCTGCGGGCGCGGAGAGAGCTCGCGGGCCCTGCGGCCACGTCCTCCCACTCAAGCCGACGGCCTCGCGGCGGGGCAGGCCCGCAGCTGCTCCAAGCGCCCTGCTCCCACTTCTCCTGCATGGGTCCGCGCCTTCACCCTCAAGCCCCCCGGAAACGCCACACCACCGCGAGCTTTCCCCAGCGAGGCCAGCGGGGGAGAGGCGGCTTCCGGCCCCAGGCGGCCTCCGGGGCCTCCCCCAGCCCTACCCCGCCCCCACCTCCGGCCGGCCCGGGACCCAGCTCACCTTTATTATCTTGTACTTTAGTTCTCTGCAGCGCCCGAGGCCGGGACGCGGGGCACACACGGCCCGAGGGGAGGGAAACAGAGTCAGCGCCAGGGGAGCCCTCCCGGTGGGCGGCGCGGTCGCCCGCGACCCCGGCCCGACCCCGCGACCCGGCCCGGCCCCGAGACCCCAACCCCGCGACCCTGGCCCCCGCGCACGGCCCGGCCCCAATACCTGGGGGTCCACGCTGGTGGCCGACATGCTTCATGAACCGCGCGGCGCGGGGCCGGGGCGCCCGCCGGCTCGGGCCTCCCCGTGAGGCCGGGCCTGTCACCCCCGCTCGCGCGGCCCCGTGCCCCGCCGCCAACTCCCCGGGCGCCGGCCGGGCGGCGGCAGCGGTGGCTGCTGAGCGCGCGGGCCGCTGGCGGGTGGCGGCGACGGCAAGCCCGGGCT
>CAUYQG010207861.1:0-15399 GCA_963574415.1 Tarsius wallacei
CACCTCTCACCCTTCCAAAGTGCTGAGATTACAGGTGTGAGCTATCATGCCTCAGCTGGAGTTGGAGTCTCACTCTGTCACCCAGGTTGGGCACACTCACAGCCCCCCAGCGTCTACCTGCTGGGCTCTGGTGATCCTTCCGCCCCAGCTTTCCAAGTAGCCAGAACAACAGGCGCTCTCTACCAGGCCCGGCTAATTTTTTTTTTTTTTTTTTTGTAGAAATGAGGTCTCGCCAAGTTGCCCATGCGGGTCTCGAACCCGCAGGCTCAGGCAATTCACTCACCTCAGCTTCCCAAAGGTGCGGCATTACAGACTGAGCCACCAAGCCTGGCACATTTTCTTTATTCAGTCTCCTCTTTTCTAATTGTGGTGTAACTTACATAGAGCAAAATATTAAATTTGCAATTTAATTAATTTTTACGTTTGTATGCACATATATAAAAATACAGAACATTTCCATCACCCCAGAAGGCTTTCGTGGGCCACTCCCCTGCCCCATCATAAAAATAACTGTGGTTCTGATTTCACTTCACCATAGATTGAGTCTGCTCTTTTAATTTTCATATCATTGGAATCATACGGTATGTGTTGCCTTCTTTCACTCCATCTTATATCTGTGAGAGTCATCCAAATATTGTATAGCAATGGTTATCGCTGTGTAATATTCCATTTTATAACTGTGTTACAGCTTTTTATACATTCAGTTACCACTGGATATTTGGTTTGTTTCCAGTTTTTCACTACAGTATTGTGAGTAAAGTTCCTGTGAACATTCTTGTATTTGTCTTTTGGTGAACATAAGTATGTACTTGTTTTTGTTGGGTATATACCTAGAATTTGAATAGCTGGAGCTCAGGGCAAACATATGCTTAGTTTAGTAGATACTTTTAAACTGTTTTCCAAAGTGGTTGTACCAGTTTACACTCCCACCAACAACTTATGAAAAGTTCCAGTTACTTGTCATTTCTTTACATTTTAGCCATTCTGTTGTGCAGGGATGGTTGACATGTGTCTCATTATGGTTTTAATTTATATTTTCCCAATGACTAATGATGTTGGACATCTCTTCATAACTTTATTAGCCATTTGTTATCTTTTTGTTGTGAAATGACTGTTCAAACATTTTGCCCATTTTAGAAAATGAAACATCTGCCTTCTTTTAAACAATTGATTTGTAGGCATTATAGCTAAATAATATATGCAAATATTCCATTTTTGAATTACATGTTATGATAATCTTAAAGTGGCTGCTGTTTATTTGTTTAGTGCTTTTTGGTCATGTGAAGTGAGGGGAAAGTGAAAGTGGCCTGGCTGTCCCTGGGCCCAGGGGAAAGCAATGCAAAATGGCTTTGGTGCCTGATATAAACTCTACTGAAGCCAAGGGACAGAGCTCTCCTCCCCTCTGTCTGCACCCCACACTTGCTTTGTTCTGACACTCTAAGTTCCCAGCATTAGGGTCACTCTGACTGGCTAGACCGAGACCACAAGCCCATTGTTAAAATGCACGCATTTGTGTATGTGCGCGTGTGTTTCCTGGGAAGAAGAGGAAGGCAAGGGAGCGAGCCATCTTCCAGGAAAGCATGAGTAGCTGTGAGCATTCAGAGAAGTTTATCCTATTAGCCAGTGATCACCTTGGAAAATGCAAAGGAGGCTCTTGGTGGAATGGGATTATGGGATTATTCTGTGTGGCTGTGGGAATTATAATGGGGAATGGGTGAGGCTGGGGAATTGGAGTAAGCTGGGCTCTTCTACCCAAGGGTAGAACCTTTTGGCTTCCCTGTGCCACATTGAGTAGAGAGGAATTAATTGTCTTGAGTCACATATAAATTATATGATATAGTGAGCATATATACATAATATGGATTATTTTATTTTTATATATTTTTATTATAAAGTTTAGAAAAATGAGAACAATATAAAGCTAGTGGGAAAGAAATTTGGCCTAGTTTTTGTAAAACTAATCTATCAGTGTCTGGTTTGATGGAAGTGTTCGCAAGTCTGAGTGAGTTCTCAAGGTACTCATCAGAAATGTTTGTTCAGATTTCGCTCGTGTGTTTCATTATTGAAAACAGCTGCTCATAAATGTATGCACTGCCAAAAAGTGATGTCATGAATAAGGCATGATTGTGAACTTCAAAAATGGAACTACGCATGGGGTCACAAAGAAAATAAATGCTAACAAACACATGATGTTAAAAGATTTTGTGGGGCCACGTGACTAGCCGTCCTGGGCTGCCTGTGGCCCATGGGCTGGGGGTTGGACATCCCTTTTCTCCTCAAGCCTGCTCCTCCCCTGCCATGTCACACGAGAGTTAAAGAGGAAAACTACCCCCTCCTCTTGGAAAAAGCAACACCTCAAAAATGAAAAATGGAAAAAGCAACACCTCCCATTGCCTCAATGTAATATCTCTTCACTATTTAATTTCTCATCCTATCTCTCATGTCAGGACAGAAAAATGATGAGGTAAATCATCAGAGTAAAGAGGTAGGATTTAGGGAAGCAGATGAGAATCAGAAGAAGAGAACAGATATAGGAGGGGAGGGTGGGACATAGCAAAGAGAGGGTGGGGGGACCAGCGGGGAGGGACATAATCGTGAAATTTTTAAAATTAAATAATACATTTATCAAAAATTCATGTTTTCTCTGTAAAATAAAATATAGGAGGTTGAGGATAAAGAGATAGTGACAGCTGGGCTCAGTGACTCAGCATGCAATCCCAGCACTTTGAGAGGCTGAGGCAAGTGGATTGCCTGAGCCTGCGGGTTTGAGACCCACCTGGGCAACTTGGCGAGACCTCGTCTCTACAATAAATCAAAAATTAGCGGTGGCTGGGAGCATGCCACTGCACTCCAGTCTGGGCGACAGAGTGAGACTCCAACTCAAAAAAAAAAAAAAAGAGAGATAGTAACAATGAGATCTTCCGAAGTAAATTCTGCCATGGAGCAAAGGACAGCCCTGCCAAGACCGATCAGAACTTTTGATTAGAGTAAGTCCCTGACATACAAACAAGTTCTGTTCTGAGAGTGTGTTCATAAGTTCAATTTGTTGGTAAATCCAACAAAGTTAGCCTAGGTACCCAACTAACACAATCAGCTATACAGCACTATACTGTAATAGGTTTGTAAACAGTACCGTACTCTATACAGTACTGTACAGTTAAGTACATGAAAGCACAATCACTTGAAGAGGATGCATGTGACAATGTACACCAGACATGTGAACTAACTTATGTGATTGGACATGCGAAAGCACAGTTGCATCTTTGAATGTTTGCAACTTGAAGGTTTGTATGTAGGGGACATACTGTATTTGAAAGTGAAAGAAATTAAGTGATGTTTGTTTGTGTTTTATTTTGTTTCTGCTCACCAGGAATGTCTTCTTTGCCTTTCAGCAGAGAAGTATTATTTGAGTGATATATTAACATCTCTCTAGCCATGCTAAATGAATATAACACATACATATTAATATTGTGCATTTAATGATTGGAATAATTGTGTAACACTCTGTTTCATCATGCTTGGAATTCTTATTATATGAATTATTAGGTCAGTGGTTATATTTTATATAAAAGAGAAAGTAAAACATCTCATTAGTGTTATACATTAATCTTATTAATATAAGATATATAATATTAACACACTAATCTTCAAACTGTATCGTGTTTCTTATTTCTACAGTTTTTATTTGTTTATTATACTAACTAAAGAGAATTATTGTGTCTCACATTTGTAATAATTATCTTGAATTATTGAGAAAAGGTTAATAAATTATCCTTTTTTAGAAGGCAACACAATGTATAGGACATTTGGGAAATATTTTCTCTTAAATTACTTCTAGTATAAAATATCTTAATACTTATACACCTAAAAACTCTGTTACCAAAAACCTGCTTTAAAAAAATTTTAGTTCTGCAAAATAATTCTAGTTCTGAAAACAAGTTCTGACTAGCTAAGGCTTTTATAGCATTAATGAAAACTGAGTATTATATTTGTCTTTCTTTTACATGCCAAACACTGGTAAGTAGGGGGTTTCTTCATTTCCTTATCATTGACTGGCCTATTAATGTTTATTGCTAGTGGGACTGTTTAATACTTTATTGACTGAATTTTTTGTTTAAACTGGATCTACAATTTTTAGATCTGAAGACAACAAAATCCCTGTCCTAAAATCTTGTTTACTCACAAATCTTGTTTGAGTCCTTCAATATGCTCTGGATTTTGAAATTGTGGACATTGGGGGTCCATTCATCAGAGTTCTGAGACAGAGCACAGAGGAGCTGTGGCACCTTTGTCTAAAAGGGCAAGGCCAGGTGACATGAAAGGATGCTTGGAGGGTTGTCCAGGGAAATGGCTGCCATGCGCTCTAAAACCCTTAAACAGGGGCAGCCAGCACTCACCCTATGCACCAGGATGGCCTCACCATTGTTAAAAGGATTGTAACATTGGCATATCAGTAAACAAACATGTTGTCTGGAGTTCTCTGGGTGTTCTCCCTTGACCTTGAACTGCAGGGGAGACTTCCAGTGCACACAGTAGGAATTTATACTAATCACATTTTAAAATATTCTTTCTAAAATATTTAAACTTCAAAGGAAAAGAGCTAAAGTACTTGAGATCTTGCTAGATCTTATATATGGCTCAGTATATACCTAATGATTTGTAAGGGACAATTCAAGGAAAATTAAGGATCTATCTCAACACCTGAAAGGATAAACTTTCAAAGTTCATATTCTGAGTCATTCTTGCTCTCACTGTTACAAAGTATTCCTTATTATATCATAGTTTTAAGAGTTTTAATTTAGAAGTGAGATTGTAGATATTCAAAAGTATAGAATTTTTTGTTTGTTTCCTTTAAGTGATGTTTTTGCCATCCCTGCAAGAGTCTCATCTATTCAAGACCAGCTTTTGTATTAATTCCTCAGTTTCTGATTACGGCATTACAAAGGTACTATAAACTCAAGACCAGCTGGGCATGATGGCTCACGCCTATAATCCCAGCATGGGAGGCTGAGGTGAGAGGATTGCCTGAGCTCATTGGTTCGAGACCAGTCCGGGCAACTTGTTGAGACCTAAAATCTCTGGCATGCCAATAAAAAGGTCAAGTTTGATGATATTGCCTTTTGTCCACATGTACAGACTGGATTGACTGACACCCTGTTCTGCCAGAAAAACAAGAGCTTGGGGCAACACCCACCATTGGAGCATTGACATTTTTGATTGATTCACATCATGGTACATAAACACATACAGACTCAAGTTGCTGTGACATTACATGAAGTCATGGTATTTAAGAGTTATATTCTTCCAGGTAGCTTTTATCCTGACTTTTGTTTTGTTTCAACTTTATTGAGGTATAATTGACATACAAAAACTGTATATATTAAGGTATACAACATGGTGTTTTGATTCAAGTATACATTGTAAAATGATTACCACAACCAAATGAATGAATATATTCATCACCTTCCATCTTCACCTTTGTGTGTATGTGTGTGTGTGGTGAGAACATTTAAGATCTACTTTTTTATCAAACTTCAAGTATACAATACAGAATTAATCATGATAGTCACCATGCTGTAGTATAATGAATTAGAGCTCTAGAATGTATTTATCCTGCATAACTGAAACTGCAAAAAATAAAACTAGCCATTTAAAATGCAACATGTGTGTGAGTATAGCCTCAAAGAGAACTTGGCATTATTGTTCCAGAAGTTGCCTCAAATAAGATAAACATGAGGTCAGAGTTGAGGAGCTGTAAGGGTTAGGCACTGTTGATGAGCTTGGTTCAGTTCAGTGCTTCAACATAATCTTTTCATAATCTTCAGCTTTGGGTCCCTCATCTCTGATAAAGGACAGGGTGTGATCAAGGAACACGGAGTTCAGGAGTCATCACATTATATCTGGACTGAGACGGTTTGGGGTCAGCGGAAGGCTACTATTCTGTCTGCCTCTATGGAACCAGCGGGGCATGTCATCACTAACTCTATGAACACTGAATGATAATCCCTGCATCTGAAACATTTTTAACAAAAGATTAACTAGAGATAAATGGTAATAGTCATCTACTTCCTGTATGATTCCAGGAAATCCTACATTTTTACCCTATACTGGTATTAATGTGGGAGTTTGAACTGCTGTATCTCAGCATCAATGGAACTTTTGAATTTTGACCATCTCTATACCAAATTTTTATGGCCTCCATATAGCCCTCAGTGTCATCATGAGAGGTCCCCATCTTGTAGTTCATCAAGATGTATGCACATACTGAGTCTCTCTGAGCTATTATTACACACAATTGTTTTCTTTTTTCTGCAGAAAGTTTTGAAATGCAGTATAGACATTGAACTCTTGACCATCTTCCCTACTTTTAAAGGTTCTCAGGCCTACACGGGCATACTAAATGGAAAGAACAAAATAACAACAATATAAAACCCCAACAAACCAACAACCAGTGAACTCGGAAGCCATTTCAGTCATTGATAGCAAAAATCCATTTCCTATAACACTTTCAGGAAGTGCATTCTTTTGAACCGGAGTATCCCTAGATATCCACACTTCTGTTGGGCGACCATTTTTCTGATTTCCATGCCCTCTTGAACTCTTATTCATCCATTTCCTTCTCCCACCTCTTAGTTGCTGGTATGTTACCATTTCAACATCACCTTTTCTCTGAAATCTTCTTAGTTTGCTCCAAGCAAAATTGACCCCCTTCTCTTTGTCGTAGCTTCTGAGTCTCTCCATGATAACTCCTACAATGCATTCTAGCATTTGTTTGTTTACACACTTGTTCTTTAAAGACTTCCTTAAAGACAAGTGCCATTCTTATCCCTAACCCTAGCATAACAGGTGGCACATAGTACGTCTCCCATGAAGATTTGTCCTGTGAGTAAATAAAATTAGGAGTTAGTCCTCTGGTGAAATGTGCTTTAAGTGTATTTTTTCTTACCAAGGTGCTACTGAGAACTATAATTCACCCAGCCATTAAGCTCTTTCAGTGAGAACGTGTGCCCAGAGCGCCCATTAATCTCACTTAGTAGAAGAAAATAAATACGTGTCAATTTAATTCTAACTGGAATCTAGGCAGTTGGAAAATAACTGAAGAAGACCGATGAATCACCTTACCATTTCCTGTCAAAACCTCTTCACCTCAGAAAAACTTTTGGGTCAGCACCTTGGTAATGTTGTATATAGAAAATCCTGACATGAGTCAGTGGATCAAACGTTATAGTCAGTTTTTCAGTCTACACAAAAGAAATGTCAGCTTTTCACCCTTTCATTGTATCTGTTATCATTTGTCTCATGTTTTAATGTGTCCTTCTAGCTTTCTCGGCCAAAAAACAACTCACTATTACTTTCCAACGCACTTGGTGCCCTTGTTACATCTCAATCATTAAATATCAAGAACTTAAACAATTCCTGTCTCTGTGAAGATAGTGTTACGCTTGCTCAGAGTATCCATTTGAGCAACTTTGTGGATGTGTGATATAGACATGGTAGCATTTTTAAAGACTATCTGGGCCGGGCTAGGTGCTCAGCCTGTAATCCCAGCACTCTGGGAGGCCGAGGTGAGTGGACTGCCTGAGCCCACAGGTTCGAGACCCACCTGGGCAACTTGGCAAGACCGCGTCTCTACAATAAATCAAAAATTAACCGGGCGTGGTAGCACGTGCCTGTAGTTCCAGCTACTTGGAAGGCGGAGGCGGAAGGATCGCCAGAGCCCATCTGGACCCAAGGAAGCAAACTTGCAGTACTCTCTTCTTCTGGTTTGAAAGAAATTTTCTGTGTGATAACTTCTGTCTGGCTGTTTCAGATCTGTCCTCTAAGATGTCACATTAATTTAATATGTAAATCTTACTTGAGGCGATGGCTTTTTAATTTCATTTTTAAATATTATTGTAATTGTCCTTGTGTTTCCTTCATTTTAGTGAAATTGTGCTTGTGTTTCCTTCATTTCCTCTTTTACTTATTGGATCCTAGCATAGTGTGGGAAAAAATATTCCAGAAAGGTAGGAATAAAAACGGGTGCAACAGGAAAAGCTTGGTCACAGAGCAGGCAAAATATTTGCAAGTGTTACAGAGATTTGCCTTGGTGTTGGAAAAACTGGGATGACTTAGCAGAACCCTTTAAGGATAGACTCTATAAGTGTTCTATAAGTGTTTACAGAGTACTGAATAAACCCTAGTAAGTGCCAGGCAGTGTACATGGAACCAGAAGTAGAAATAGAAAAATGAGTATGAGACAGTTCCTGACTACTTGGGCCTCAGAACCTAGTGAGATAGACAGATACTGACATCTTTTTAAAATTTTAAATATATATATTTTAGAGATGGAGTCTCACTGTGCTTCCTATGCTGGTCTTGAACTCCTGGACTCAAGCGATCCTCCCACTTCGGCCTTCCAAGGTGCTGGGATTACAGGCGTAAGTCATTGAGCCCAGCCCAGAAACTGCCTATATGTTTATGAAGAGATGGAGGAGGGTAATCAGTTGTTTAAAAGAAAGTCAAAGGTTTCACAAAGGGGATGTGAGTTAAGTCACAGAGTAGTGCAGGATTCTTCCAGATAGAGGAGAGGAAGAGGAAGAGCTTTTCAAGCAAAGAGACTATCTGGGCCGGCTAGGTGGCTCAGCTGAAGATATGAATGTGCGTGAGTTGGGAGCTGCCATCTCTCTTTGTGGTGAATGGAGATGTTGGTCAGTGGCCTAGTGCTGTGCTCTGACCAGGCAGTATCCGGCAGGCACTTCCTTTCCTCCTGCAGCTCCTAGACCATCCAGTGACCCTAGTTGTAACTGAGCTTCCAGATAAAAAGAGGTGCAAAAAGGGGATCATTGTTTTTCTTGGTATTAAATATAAAATTGTGGCTGGGCACGGTGGCTCAAGCCTATAATCCCAGCACTTTGGGAGGCCAAGGCGAGAGGATTGTCTGAGCCCACGGGTTCGACCCCAACCTGGGCAACATGGTGAGACCTCGTCTCTACAATTAAAAAAAAAATTAGCTGGATGTGATAGCACACCTATAGTTCCAGCTACTTGGAAGGCTGAGGCGGAAAGATCGCCTGAGTGGTGACAGAGTGAGACTCCAACTCAAAAAAAAAAAGAAAGAAAGAAAGAAAGAAAGAAAGAAATATATATATATATATATATATATATATAATTGTGAGGGAGAGTGAAGGATGGGGCAGAAGTACAGCAACAAAGAAAACCACCTGTCGTGTACATTGGACAGAGGTGGGGGTGGTTGATACTCTTAGAGCCCAGGCTTTTTTGCCACTGTGCAATGATGCAGCCATGTATCCAAAACTAATTGCACCCCCTAAAGCTATTGAAATAAAGAAAAAACAAAAATCAATATAAATAAATAAATAAAATAGGGATGATATAAGCAAACTTTAAATTAAAATATTGTAATTGATTTTTTTTAAAAGAAAGAAAAATTAGAAACCAAGAAAGAGTCAAAAGAAGAAAAGAAAATCAGCCACAGTCCTGTTTCCTCTCCCCAAAGACAGCATGGACATTTATTTATTTATTTTTATTTTAAAGATATGGGGTACAATTCAGGATTAGATCTACAAGTGATCATGGTACAGGTCAAATTTGGCCCTCCCTTTGGTCCTTACTTTGCCTGGCTGGAGATCAGGTACCCTTACTGATGCTGTGTCCCCACCCCCTCCCCCACCCTGGCCATATCCCTCTACTGCCAATCCCTTTCTGATAGTATTATGGTAAATGTTTGGAGTCTGCTTATGAGTGAGAACATGTGGTACTCAGTTTTTTATTTCTGCGACAGATCACTGAGTATGATAAACTCTAAATCCATCCAAGTTGCTGCAAAGTCCATATGTTTCTCCTTTATGGCTGCATAATATTCCATTGCATGAACATTTTATTTTGTTTTATTTTGAGTTGGAGTCTCACTCTGTTGCCCAGGTTAGAGTGCAGTGGCATGCTCACGGCCACCCAAGCATCAACCTACTGGGCCCCGGCGATCTCTCCACCCCAGACTTCCAAGTAGCTGGAACTACAGGCGTGCACTGCCATGCCCGGCTAATTTTTGACTTATTGTAGAGATGAGGTCTCGCCAGGTTACCCAGGCTGGTCTCAAATCTGCAGTCTCAGGCAATCCACTCACTTTAGCCTTCCAAAGTGCTATGATTACAGGCTGAGCCACTGAGCCCAGCCTGCATGAATATTTTAATATGTATTTCTTTCTAGTTTTTTTGATATATTTTAAAGAAAATATATCCATGATTTTGTATCCTGTTTTTTCTTAATTTTATAATACACATTTCCTTATATTGTTATTAACTATCTGTAACCATATATATATATATATTTATAACTGTGAAGATACTCTTACCTATTTTCAATCTGCAGAGCAAATAATAGAGTTGGATTCTTTTTTTTTTTTTTTTTTTTTTGAGTTGGAGTCTCACTCCGTCGCCCAGACTGGAGTGCAGCCTCCCAAAGGCGCGGGATTACAGGCTGAGCCACCGAGCCCGGCTGGATTCATTTTTAACAAGTAACTTTTAAGAACTGGTGAATGCTTTGAACTTTATTTGTATTTTGTACGCATTATTCACTACCAAGAGTTTAACCTCCATTTAGATTCTGATAATTTTTTTTGGTTGTATTTTTTATTAGTATTATAGTGGTGGTAGCATTATAGTGGTATCATTATTTTCTTGTCTTCTGAACAGTTATTTGAGACTCACTCAGGATCAGTCAATGAGGGGTAGGGTCATGTCAGGAAGGTGACCATGAGGAACTGATAACTGAACCCTGGACCTGTGGCCTGAAGAAGAATGACCATTAGCTTGCCAGAGTGTGGGATGGGAAAGAGGAGGGTGGAGGGAGAAGACTGCTGACGGTGAGACAAGCATGCCCAGCGGTGGCCAGAGCATGTTGAATCCAAGCCCTAGAATGGAAGCTCCCTGAGGGCAGGAAACGAATCGGTTCTTGTTCACAGGGCTATCTCACGTACCTAGAATATTGAAATTATGTGTGTTCTCAACCGAAAGATGTTTGTTGATCTGGCATTCTGGGTGTACTTATTAGTTAGCTATCATTATGTACAAACTACCCCAGAACTTGCTAACTTGTGGTTAGACATTTAGGCTGGCCTCAGCTGGGTCATTCTGGGCTCAGCTCGTCCCTTTGAGGTACGAGTGATCAACTGCAGATTGACTAGGTGGGTTTGCTTCTCGGGTAAGACAGCGGTCACCTGGGACACTCTGGTTTTCCTTTCCATGGTATTTGATCTTCCAAAAGGCTAACATGGGCATTTTCTCACGAGAGAGGACCGAGTTCTGCATTACCTCCTTAAGATCCTCTGCGGGAGAAGTCTGAAGAGCGCATGCACGGGGAAGTTCCTTTTCCCTACTTGTGCTCCTGAGAGAACGATGGGCCACCAGCAGCCCTACTGGAGCCACCCGCGGAAAATCAGCCGGGGTTCTCACTCTTGCTGTGTCTGCTCAAACCACACGGTCTGATCCGAAAATACGGTCTGAATATGTGCCACCAGCGTTTCCACCAGTACGCGAAGGACTTAGGCTTCATTAAGTTGGATTGAGTGATCTTCCTTGAATGGATTATCCAAGGCATCTACGCAGTGGAAGCATGCTTGCTGCTTGTACTTAAAATTAAAAAATTCTAAAAAAAACTCAAAAAAAAATCTAAAAAACTCAAAAAAAAAAAAATTGTAAAAAAAACCCCCAAAAGAGAAAAAAGATCCTTTGCAGAACCGAACTTGTTACTCAGTTTTTGTCCTGATTCAGGAAAAAAATTCATTGTGCCTGGGACACAGAGAGCAAAAGGTGACAAGGAATAAAATGATTCTGAGAGAAAGGCACGACCATGCAAAGCCCTGTAGGCCACATTAAAGATAGTGGACCCTGTCTGCATCAATGGATCATCATTAAAGCATTCGAATGAGGGGATGATGGTTGGATTTGCTCTACAGTATAGAGCATTGCTCTCCATCTTTTTTACTGTCATAGAAAGAAACACTCTTCGTGTCATAACCTAATACTACACCTAACACATATATGTATCTGAAATAACTTTTTTCTTTTTGAGTCGGGTTCTCATTCTGTTGCTCAGGCTAGAGTACAGTGGCACTATCACAGCTCACCACAGCTCAAACTCCTGGGCTCAAATGATCCTCTCGCCTCAGTCTCCTGAGTAGCTGGGACTACGGATGCATACCACCACACCTGGCTAATTTTTTGATTTTTTTGTGGCAATAAAGTCTTGCTTTGTTGCCTAGGCTAGTCTCGAACTTCTTGGCTCAAACAGTCCTCGCACCCTAACTTCCCAAAGGGCTGGGATTACAGACGTGAGCCACCATGCCTGGCCTGAAATAACTGTATGAACAACGCACAGCCTTACTAAGTGTGATGCACTCTATTTTTTTTCTGTTCTAGTTGGTATATGTAAAGAGTAATGGTAAAACCAGTATGACTCACAAAATAAAGTTTGAAAAACACTCCTATAGGAGGGGGAATGGATACTGTAAGGGTGGAGGTTATGAGCATAAAATGATAGAAAACAGCAACATTAGCTGCTCTGCTCCGAGCCAGGTCGACTAGTACTGGCTTAAGAACAATGTGCAAAACAGCAATCTAGAGAGATGCTAGGAATTTGGGGACTCACCACAGAATGTTAAGTGTGGGGAAGGACTTCAGGCATCCTAGAACCCAGCTGCAAAGTATCCAATTAAGTAAGCTTGCCCAAGCGACATGGGCGTCTCATCAGAAAAGGGGTCTGTCCAGCTTTCTTGCACATCTGGGATCTTTCCCTGGTTCCCTTCAGCCTCCCTGTTGGTGCTTTTCACAGCAAGCTGTGAGGCATAGAGGTTTGGGGATATTATCACCATTTGATAAATCTGGACCCTGAAGTTTGGAAGTGACTCGTGCCCAGTGGTTAGATGCTGAGGAAGAGAACAGACCAGGGCTGGAGTCCAGTCCTCCTCATCACTGACTTGGTGATCTTCCCATTGTCCTGCACTGTTTCATACATATGCATGAAAAAAGAATTAGGATTATAAAATGACAGTGCAGGCCGGGGTGGTGACTTACACTTGTAATCCCAGCACTCCGGGAGGCTGATGCGGGAGGATTGCTTGAGGCCAGGAGTTTGAGACCAGCCTGGGCAACACAATGAGACCCCATCTCTATATTTTTAAAAATTTCTTTGGAAAAAAACCAGAAATATTTGCCTGAACCTAGGACTTGAGACCAGCCTGGGCAACTTGGCAAGACATCATCTCTACAATAAGTCAAAAAATTAGCTGGGTGTGGTAGCACATGCCTGTGGTTCCAGCTACTTGGAAGGCTGGGGTGGAAGGATCACCTGAGCCAAACAGGTTGAGGCTGTGGCGACCGTGAGTGTGCTACGCCACCCCAGCTTGGGTGAGACTATGACTCTAAATAAATAAATAAATAAATAAATGAATACAATGACAGTGAAGCATTTCAGCAGGTGTTCATTTCTGTGCTGAACGCTGAGAGTTCTGTTGCTAATACAGTTTAATTGGGTTGGTATTAAAACTTAAAATGAGTTATATGAATTTCTTCTTCAGACATCCAGAAACATAATATTTCATCTGTTTTAAAAAAATAAAGATTATATCTGAACATCCAAATCTCAGTCACATGATATCTTCACTGATATCTTGGCTGAAGGAGTAAGAGAATAAATTAGGAAATGTAGTTATCATAAAAATGCTAATGGCAGAAAAACCCTGGGAGATTGATTTTAATCTGAAAACTGGGTTAAAAAAGATGTTAGATAAAGCATAGTTAATAAGTAATGTATATATGTGAATCAGGGAGTATCTGTGTTGACAATGAGGTAATACAGTCCATTTGAAATAAGCTTTTGTCTGGACACGGTGGCTCTTGCCTGCAATCCTAGCAATTTGGGAGGGCGAAGTGGAAAGATCACTTGAGCCTAGCAGTTCAAGACCACCCAGGACAACATAGCGAGACCCCTGTCTCTACCAAAGAAAATCAGTGGGAAAGGTGGTGGCATGCACTTGTAGTCCTGGCTACTCGGAGAGGCTGAGGCGAGAGAATCACTTCAGTCCAAGAGTTCAATCAAGGCTGGGGTGAGTCACGATCGTGCCACTGCACTCCAGCCTGGGCAACAGATGAGACCCTGACTCAAAAAAAGAAAAAAGAAATATGATTATTTCTACCGAAAGCTGCTAGGTTTCTAGAGGAAATTGGCTTTTGGGACCATAACAAAATGGTCAGCTAACACTGACCTACTTTTGTTTGGGAAACATGTCTGATATGAGTTTGTCTTTGGCAGGGTTGATTCTATGGGAGTCCCACGTGTGCCTTGGTCTATGGAAGTACACCCAAGAGGCAGCTTAGTATTTGCTTACTGTTTTCATCAGGCAGGTTTTATGTTTGTTTAGTTTTTTATTTGTATCTACATGGACTTTGAGACTTGGGTTTTTAATTGGTTTTAAATGATTTTTTCACCCTTCAGACCCTGTCATCGGGCCAGCCGGTGAAATTCTTCTAATCCTTACTCACATATGGGACAGCTTTCCCAACACTTGTATGCCTGTATATGATGAGGGTGGAAGCCCATCTCACCCTCCTCACTGTTGGGCCAGAAGCCTCCAGACCAATCTTGGTGCTGACATTAAAACCTAATTCAGTCAGGCGTGGTGGCTCAAGCCTGTAATCCCAGCACTTTGGTCAAGAAGAAAGAATTGCTTAAGCCCATGAGTTCAAGACCAGCCTCGACAACATAGCAAGACCTTGTCTCTACAAAAATAAAAAAAAAATAGCTGGGCTTGGTGGCCTGTGCCTGTAGTCCCAGCTACTTGGAAGGCTGAGATGGAGGATCACCTGAGCACAGGAGGTCAAGGCTGCAGTGAGTTGTGATCATGCCACTGCACTCCAGCCTGAATGACAGAGTGAGACCCCAAGTATAAACTAACAAACAAATACACAACTCAACTGCATGTATTTGATGCCAATACCATGCCAGGCAACTTCACGTTGCTTATCCTGGTGCTTTTGTTATGGTCTGAGTAACACTTGGCTGCCCCCCTTGATACCAATAAATCAAAGGGGCAGGGAACTGTTAGAAAGAAGTTTATTGCTGGGTGTGGTGGCTCATGCCTATAATCCCAGCACTTTGAGAGACCGAGGTGAGAGGATTGCCTGAGCCCATGGGTTTGAGACCAGCCTGGGCAACTTGGCGAGACCTCATCTGTGCAATAAATCAAAAAATTAGCCGGGAGCCAGGCTCAGTGGCTCAGCCTGTAATCCCGCGCCTTGGGAGGCTGAGGTGAGTGGATTGCCTGAGCCCGCGGGTTTGAGACCCGCCTGGGCAACTTGGTGAGACCTCATCTCTACAATAAATCAAAAAATTAGCCGGGCG
>CAUYQG010207867.1:0-17744 GCA_963574415.1 Tarsius wallacei
AATACTACAGTGTCTGAGATGAAAAAATTTCTAGCATTAAATATTTTGATGGGACAAGTGAAGAAAAACCACAATACATGATTATTGGTCATCATGTCTATCAATTGCAATGCCTTTATTTTAAAAAATAATGATACAAAATAGTTTGCTACAAATTTTGTGGTCTTTGGATTTTTCCAATAATGCAGAAATGCAGTCAAATCCAAATAGATTATATAAAACGGAAACCATCATAAATTGTTTTAGATAAGTTCAACATTATATAAAAACCTGAGCAAGAACTTTCCTTGGATGAATCCATGATACCTCATTGTGGAAGTCTGTCTCTTCGGGTTTATAATCGGAATAAAAATACAAAGTACAGAATACTAGTCGGAGTGGTGTCTGGGGCAAATACTGGATATGTCAGCAATTTTCAGCTGTATTGTGAAAAAGGTGACAATTTAGAAAAGACTATTTCACTTATGCTTAATGACAGATGTTTTTGGCAATCAGCTTCAGATTTTTTAAATTTCACCCCCTCTCAGTATTAGGAAAGTGAAAGCTTTGCTGTCTGTAAATGTGCTAGCAAATATTGGAGGAAGTAAGAGAGAAGTTTGTTATCCAAAAAGTGTGAGCTTTGGCCTAGTAATATTGGTTTCACTTGGAATCTCGTTAGAAATGCAGAAATCCCACCTCCCACTTCACCCCAGACCTCTAAATCAGAATCTGAAGTTTTATAAGATCAAGTGGTGCATATATATGTTAAAATTTGAGAAGCACCACTTTACGTAGTGTGGGATTGTGCTTTAGATTGAATTGCAAAAAAGGGGCAGAACCTTTTTGGCATTCATCTATAGCCATAGATGTGTTTCTGCCTCTATTTCCACTGGATTCCTCAATAGTCACTCTGACACTTGAATATTGTGTCCGTTTCCCAAGGATAACTAGAAGCTGCTTGGAAAATGATACTTTGATCTGCCCCTATCTGATGCCAGCTGAAAATAATGAGTTAGAACCATAAGGACTAGGTTAATTGTTGAGTTACAATTTTAAACTAAAAGAAGAGTTTACTTATTACTATTTCTTTCTCATTGATACCAGGAAACGTTTATTCTTACAAAGTACATGGACAAGCAAACTGACATCAGCAGTGGCATGAGGGCCATTCTTGTGGACTGGTTGGTGGAGGTGCAGGTAAGCCTGACAACCTCTGCCTCAAGGAGCTTCTGTTCTCTCAGTCATTCAGCACTGCCAGGCCAAGACATAATAAACATATACTGAGTCTACAGAGCTGAATAAGCCATGGTTCCTGTCCTCAAGGAGCTTATGACTTAGAAGACAAGACAAGATATGCAGACAAATAAGTATAATACAAAGTAGAATGTACTAAGTATTCTTATTTTTATGTTATAAATAAAATACTGTGAGAACTCAGTGAAGGGAGAAACTATTTCTAGAAAAGACAGTGATGGTATAGTAGTTTTATCATTCTCAAAGCCTTGCAAAAATATATCTACGGATTTGGATTGGGGTCAGTGACAAGGGCTTTTAAGCTTTGGGTGGAATGGGTGATAGGAAGAATAGTATGGCACCAGACATGACAGACAGCTGTTTGGCCAGGGTTGGATGTTGAGGGGATACTGCTATGAATACTTTATTATTATTTTATACTAAGGAGGAAGAGCCCAGAATAGTAGCTGGCACATAGTAGGGAAACAATAAATATTTGTTGAATGAATAGAATTGAATGAATCGCTATGGAATTTGCAAGGAAACATAAGGCATAGTCAGTCTATGCCCAGCAGAGTCTTATTGTAATGGAGAAGAAAAGGTAACAAAGTTTTACATCCTTTATTAAGTCCCTGAGGAGTGGTTCAGGCTCACTTTGGAGTGACAGACCAGGGAAATGTGGTAGACACAGTGTATTTGGACATCAGCAAAGCATAAAAATGTCTTTCATCTTATGGAAATTAATAGATAAGAGTAAAATTTGGGTAGATCTTAAATAAGTGAAATAGAGCCCAAAGATTGCTGATCATTGCCAAGTTAGAAAGAGATTTCTAGCGGACCACCACTGGACTTTGTTCTGATCAACATTCTCATTAGTGATATAAATGAGAACAGAGAAGATCTACTCAGCCAGGTGTGGTGGCTCACACCTGTAATCCTAGCACTTGGAGGCCAAGGTGGGAGGATTGCTTGAGACTAGTCTAGACAACATATGATACCTCATCTCTACAAAAAAATAAAATAAAATAGTCAGGCATGGTGCAGTACACACCTGTGGACTGAGGTGGAAGGATCACCTGAGCCCAGGTGGTTGAGGCTGTCGTGAGCCATGATTGTGCCACTGCACTCCAACCTGGGAGACAGTGAGACCCCAACTGAAAAGATCTACTCATCAAATTTCCTGATGGCGTGAAACTGGGATTAAGAATAGTGTAACATAGATAAAATATCTCTACCAGTTGGAATGATGAACTAAATATTTTTAAAAAGGTTTTGATATTGTTATTAGACAAAAATACATATTATAGCAAAGTAAGAAATTATAATTATATGTGATCCCACAACCCACATTTACTGTGAATATCTGTATGCATATATTTTTTCCCCATCTTTAAGCAATGGGTATCCACAAAGGTGTACCTCAGAATCACAGATGCTCAGGTCCCTTCCCAGACTTATCAAATCAGAATTGTGGAAATGTGGCCTAGGCGCACACATTTTTATAAAACTCCACAAGTGATGCTAATGTATAACTCTTGATAGAGAAGCACAGTTCTAGAAAATAACATATTTTTACAATTTTAGTTTTTATATATTAAAATAATCAAATAATAAATTTTCTTTTTGGTATACAGTTCTATGAAATTTTAACATTTTTTGAAATAATAGATTCATAAAAAGTTGTAAAAATATGCCAGGTGCAGTGGCTCGTGCCTGTAATCCCAGCACTTTGGGAAGCCAAAGCAGGGGGATTGCCTAAGCCCAGGAGTTCAAGACCAGCCTGGGCAACATAGTGAGACCTCATCTCTACAAAAAATCAAAAAATTAGCCTGATGTGGTAGCATGCACCTGTAATCCCAGCTACTTGGGAGGCTAAGGTGGAAGGATCGCCTGAGCCAAGGAGGTTGAGGCTGCAGTGAGCTGCGATCATGTCTTTGCATTCTAGCCTAAGCTACAGAGTAAGACCCCCAACTCAAGAGAAAAAAAAAAAATAGAGAGATCCTGTGTACCCTTCACCTAGTTTCTCCCAGCGGTAAGATCTTATATAACTATCGTGTGTCATAATCAGGAAATTGATTTTAATATAATCCATAAACCTTATTTAGATTTCACCAGTTTCACATGCACCTATTTGTGTGTGTATGTGTATTCAGTCTATTTGATCACATGTGTAAATAGACATTTAGTCTATCTTATCATGTGTAAACTTTGTAATCACCACCACAGTTAAGATACAGAACTGTTCCACCGCCACAAGGATTTCTTATGCTACCTTTTGTGAGCCACAGCCATCTCCCTCCCGTTTGTTTATCCATTCTCCTGTGGAAGGATATTTGGGTTGTTTTCAGTTTTTGAAGAGATTTATACATTCACATACAGATTTTTATGTGAATATATGTTTTCATTTCCAATATCAATAGCCAGGAGTGGAATTTTTGGGTCATCTGATAAAATACATGTTTAGCTTAATAAGAAACTGCCACCGAGTGGCTGTACGTTTTGCTGTTCTTACCTGCAATCTATAAGAGTTTCAGTTGCTCTGCATTCTTGTCAGCACTTGGTTTTGTTAGTATTTCTTATTTTAGCTGTCTAATAGATTTGTAGAGGAATTATAGCTTTAGTTTTTATTTCCTCAAGGGCTAATACTATTGACCATATTTATATGTCATCCATAAATCCTCTTTGGTGTGTCTGTTCAAGTCTTTTGCCTAATTATAAATTGGGTAGTTTATTTTCTTAGCATCAAGTTATGAGAGTTCTTTACATATTCTGGATATGAATCCTTTGTTGGATATGTAATGTACAATTATATTCTCTCAGTCTGTATTGTTTATCTTACCAGAATGTCTTTCACAGGGCAAAAGTTTTTAATTTTAATAAAGTCCAGTTTATCAATGTTTTCTTTATGGATTGTGCTTTGTGAGTCATGTCTAAGAACTCTGCCTAAACCTAGGTTATGAATATTTTCTCTAAAAGATTTATAGTTTTACATTAAATCCATAGGCCATTTTAGTTAATATTTGTATACGGTGTGAGGTTTAGGTCAAGGTTCATTTTTTTGTACATGGATGTCCAATTGTTCTAACACCATGGGTGAGGAAAAACTTTACTTTCTCCACTGAATTGCTTTTGCACCTTTGCTAGAAACAGGTTTTTGGATCTATTTCTATATTCTGTTTCATTGATCTTTGGGTCTATTTTTTCACCAATATCACACTTTCTGTAGTTTTATATTTTGTGGTAAGTCTTAAAACTGGATAATGTGATACTTCCAACTCTATTCTCCTTTTATTTTCAAAGTTTTAGCTATTCTAGTTCCTTTGCCTTTCTATATAAATTTTAGAATCAGTTTGTATCTATAAAAACTCTTGCTAGGAATTTGATTGGAATTGAGTTACATTTTTGTGGAGAAAAGAGTTAATATAACAGGCCTGATACTGCTATCCTTAGAAAGGCCTGTTTGCAAGGTTGGCCCTTGGCTGGTATCTGGAAACTTGGCTGGTAAACAGTCCTCTAAACTGATATAAAATCCTCCCTAAGTGATAACAGTGGGTTACTGTGCCTAAACTCTTTGTGTAAACAATGTAGTCTATGTTGAACACCTGCTTTTCTTCTGGGAGTCTGGAATTTCAGAGTATGCTAGGCAGAAAGTGCTTATGTGACCAGTTCCCAATAAAATCTCGGTCACTGAGTGATGGATGAGCTTTCCTGGCAGACAACACTTCATATGTGTTGTCACAACTCATTGCATTCAGTGTATCCTGAAGTGACTCTATTCGGACAGGTCTCTTGGAAACTTGCTTGCGGGTTTTTCCAGACTTTGCCCCATGCTCCTTGTGAGTCCTTCTAGGAAATCATTGTACTGGGATGGTCTTAGGAACTCCTGATACATATCTATAGGTGAATTCAGGTAGATTTGACACTCTACTGTTTTAAATACTCCAACCCATAAACATGGTATGTTTCTTCATTTATTTAGGATTTCTTTGAATTTTTTTCTCACCATACAGATCTTGTACATGTTTTGTTAGATTTAAACCAAAATATTTTCTTTTTTTGAAGCTATTATAAATGATTTTTTTAAAATTTAGGTTTTTATTTGTTTATTGCCAGTATTAAATACAATTGATATTTGTGTGCTGACCTTATATTCTGTGGCCTTGCTAAAATTCACTTGTTAATTCTCAGTTTTTTTTGTTTTGTTTTTGTAGTTGTCTTGGAGTTATCTGTACAGACAATTGTGTTATCTATGAATGGGGACAGTTTTATTTCTTCTTTTCTGATTTCCACGTTTTTATTTTGTTTTCATGTTTTATTATACTACCTAAGACTTCCACTGTGATGTTGATATAGGAGCAGTAAGAGTGAATAGCCTCCTCACCTTGTTCCTGATCTTAGGAGGAAAGCATTTAGTCTTACTATTAGTATGATCTTAACTGTAGGATTTTTGTAGACATCTTTCATCAGGTTGAGAAAGTTACCTTCCATTCCTAGTTTGCTGATATGTGATATATTTCTTGCATCTATTAATATTCTTTTTTCTTTTTTGCTTTACACTACTAATATAGTGAGTTACATTGATTTTCAAAGTTTTAAGCAACTTCACATTCTTGAGATAAACCCCAATTTGGTCCTGGTATATTATTCTTTTTATATATTGCTGGTTTTATTTGCTGATATTTTGTTGAGAATTTTTACATCTATTTTTATGATGGATGTTAATCTCTAGTGTTTTCTTTTTTTGTCTTTGTCTGATTTTGGTATCAGAATAAGAGTGACCTTGTAAAATAAGTTGGGAAATATCTCCCTTCACCCTTTTATTTCCTGGAAGATATGTTTAGAATCGATATTATTTCTTCTTTAAGCGCTTAGTAGAATTTGCAAGTGAAAACATCTGGGCCTGGAGATTTTTTCCCAAAAAGTTTTTTAGCGAAGAATATAATTGATTTAATAGATAAAAGATTATTCCAGTTCTCTATTTCATTCTGGGTGACTTGTGGTAGTTTGTGATTTTGGAGGAATTGGTCTATTCCAACCAAGTTGTCAAATTTATGTGCATAGAGTTGTTCATAGTATCTTTTCTTTCATTCTTGATATTGGTAATTTGTATCTTCTCTCTTTTTGTTGATCAGTCTTGCTAGAGGTTTATCAATGTTATTGATCTTTTCAAAGAGCAACGTTTTGGTTTTATCTATTTTTTTTCTGTTGTTTTTCCTTTTTTAGTTGCATTTATATCTATGCCGATTTTTATAGTTGTTTTTATAGTTTCCTTTCTTGGTTTATTTTGCTTTTTTTCTAATTTCTTAAGGTAGAAACTTAGATGATAAATTTTAGACATTTTCTTTTCTAATATAAGCACTTAATGCTATAAATTTCTCCTTAAGCACTGCTTTTGCTGCATGTCATAAATTTTGAGAGACTTCTTCTTTGATCCTTGGGATATCTAGAAGTTTGTGGTTTAATTTCCAAGTGTTTGGAGATTTTACTATTATTTTTCTGTTATAAAATTAGAGTTTGTTGTATGACCCAGGATATCGTCTGTCTTGGTGAATGTTACCTGTGCACTTGAAAAGAATGTGTATTTTGCATTTGTTGGATGGAGTGTTCTATAAATGTCAGCTGGATCCAGTTGGTTGATGTTGTTTTTCATTTCCTTATTATTCTTGCTGAGTTTCTGTGTACTAATTCTGTTACTGAGAGAGGAGTACTAAAGTCTTCAACTATAATTGTGGATTTGTCTATTTCTCTTTTAAGTTTTACCATTCTTTGCTTTGTGTATTTTGAAATTCTGCAGTAGGAACATACACATTTAGGATTGTTATGTCTTCTTTGTATTAATCTGTGACTTGCTTTTTTCTCACACAGTAAATGGTTATGTAACTGCAAACATCTTTCCAGTTACACTGATATACTTCTGCATTCATTTTATTTGCAGTATAGTATTTATCATCTGTCATAACCAACCTCCTATTAGTGGACATTTAGTTTATTTTCAAATATCACACTTGGAAATAACCCTGTAGTGAACATACGTATATGTACATTTTTCACAACTTTGCTATTTTGTCTGTGAATAAATTACTAAGAATAGAATTACCAGATCAAAACATACACATTTAAAATTTTTGTACATTTTGACAACTGTCCTTTTAAAATGCCATGCCCATTTATACTTTTGCCAATACCAAATGAAAGCACCTATTTTCTTATAATCTTACCAACAGAAGATGTTGTAAGTATTTTGCCATCTGATAAGTGGAAAGTTTTAATGTGTTATTTTAATTTGATATACAGGAGCATTGGCATTTTCAGTAGTCAGGTTTACCAGTTCTTTCCCTTATGGCTTTGATTTGTTTCTTGCTTAGAAAAGTCTCCTTCAGTCCAGAATTATACAAATATTTCTCTGAAATTTTTCTAAAACATTTGTAATTTCTTTTCCACTTTTAAATCCTCAATCTGTGTGGTGTTAGCATCTAAACACCCTCCTCTGATGATTATCCAGTTATTACATCATTGTTTATTGGTCTCCATTATCCACTGGCTTGAAAGGACACTTTTATCATATATACTTGGATTTGTTTATGGTCTTTTAAAGTCTATTCCATTGATCTGTTTGTCTAGTCTAACATCAGTAGTGTGCTATTTGTATTATTATGGCTTTGTAATACATTTATAAATTTTGAGAGATTTTGCTCATCTTTTACAGAATATTCCTGGTTGTTCTTACACATTGATTCTTCCAGGTGAGATGTGGAATAACTTTGTTAAGTTTTCAAAAATAACCTGTTAGGATTAATACAGAAGAATTCACAGATTTTACCATATTAAGCTTTCCAAGCCATGTTATCTGTTTAGGTTTTCTTTTACAATTTTAATTTTAAAAAAATTCTTTTCACAGTGTTCCCACTGACTTAAAAATGTTTTTCTTAGGCATTGGGAATTTTTAAAATGTTAGTGTTATCCATTATCCTTTAATTTTTAAATGTGTTGCTAATATATTGGGAAAACAGTTAAATTTTTTCCTGTATTTTATATTCATCTGTCTATTGTCTTCATGGAACTTAGTCATGATTAATTTACTCTTGGACTTGATGTGCTTATACTTTATTTATAATTTTTGCACCTTTATTCATAAATAAGATTCCTTTGTAAGTTTTTGGTGAAGGATGGTGTCTTTATTAAGTTGTGGTACCAGGGTTACTCTAGCTTTTTAACATAATTAGGGAAATTTTCATGCAGTACAAAGTTTAACACAGGAATTGTATTTCCGTTGAAGAACTTGCCCATGAACTCATGGATGTATGGTGCATTTTAACTGTGATACTTTGAGATTTTTCTTCTAATAACTTGGGCTTAGTAATTGAATTAATAAGATTTTCTTACCTTTTTGAGTCATTTTTGTAGTTTATATTTTCCTTAAAAATTACCCATTTCATGAATATTTTCACAGTTATTATCATGTATTGTGTGTGATATTATTTTATAATAGTGATTTCTTCTTTTATTCATAGTGTGTGTGATATGTTATCTTCCTCACTTGTGCTTGCATCCATATACACACTCTCTTTTCCTCACAAGAGATTCTTTTCAATCCTCTGGTCTCTTCATGAGAGAATGAGCACATGGATAAATGTCTAACTTTTCTGTTTTAAAAATTTATTTAACATCCACTTTTATCTTTATTATTTTATTCTTGTTTTACTGAGGTTTATTTTGTTTTTCCTAGCTTCTTGAATTGAATGCTTAGCCTTTTTTAATTTTTCCTGACTTCATAACAAAAGTGCTAAAGCTATATACTTTCTTCTCAGTTCTAACTATATCTCGTTAGTTTTAAAAATAGTGTTGTAGCTATCTTGATTTTTCTCAATGATTTACAATTACAGTTTTTATTTCCTTTTGACCCAGGTTTGTTTGTTTTTCTTTAGTTCTTACCATTTTTCAAATCCTTTTCTTTGTTTGATTTATGCTTTAGTTGTCCATTTCTAGATTTATTGCATTGTATATAGAAAATGTGACCTGAATGATAATTTCAGCTTTTTAAAAGTTAATGAAGTTTTCTTCATGGTTTGAGATATAATACTTTTTAATAAATGATTCACTAAAGAACTGTTTTTTCTATAGGGTACAAAGATTATTATATCCATTTTGGCTTAATAATTATTATACAATTTATATGCTAATTTATTTTTTTCTGCCTAATTTATCAAAGTCGAAGAGCAGTGGGCTAACTACCCACAGGCATTGTTGTTTAGTTAATTTTTCCTGGCATTTCTTCACCTCTGCCTTTCCACATTAACCTCCCTGACCCATGTAATTTTTTAACTGAAAAATAATATATGTTTATAATATGTGCTGTGAACAAAAGTTCTCTGAGAAGGAATTTTGAGGAAAGAGACTTTATTCCAGTGAACATTTTGCAAACCAGAGAGATGCAGCCTTCAGTGTAAAATGAAGGTTTGTTTTGGAGAACAAAGAGAGGGTTTAGGTTTTATATCAAAAGTTCTTGCCCAGGCTCCTCATCAGGTCTTTATATGCAAATAAAAGATTGAGACTTGCTTAGTTTTGATTGGGTGGTACAGCTGTGCCCTGATTGGTTGGTGCAGCTGAGCTCTGATTGGCCAAGGCAGGTGAGCTCTGATTGATTGGTTCAGGTGAGCTGTGAAAGTCCCCAAATTAAAAAGGCATGTGTTTTCAGGGAACTGAGAGTACTTGTATAACCTCTAGTCAGCAAATGACTCACTTGCCTCTATTTTAAAATTAGACCCAGTTAGCCGCTCAGGATCCATCTTGAAGGAATGGCTCCGGCTACCTTTGTTCACAGTATAAATGTGTAGTCATATATCTTGTGTGTGTGTGTGTGTGTGTGTGTGTGTGTGTGTATACATAATCAATAATGCTTTTCTCCTAATTTTCCAGAGGTAACAACTATAAATTATCTAGGGTGTATCTTTCCAGCTTCTCTTTTGTGAGTCATCATTTTTATTATGCTTTTTTTGTTTTAAAATCCGAAATTATATGAGCAATATATTAATTCATACATGAAATGTTGTTTTTTAATGGGTGTGGGTTTTGTTATACTTGTTAGACAAATAAGATCATGCTGCTCACATTGCTCTGTAACTTGCTCTTTTCTCTTAAGAATAAATCTTAGTATCCAAGTCTTCTACTTAGTCATGTAAGCTTAGATATACCACATTCTTTTAAACTGCTACATGATATTCTATTATCAGAATATAGTTTTTATTTAGTTAACCAATCTTTTTTTTTCTTTTTCTTTTTCTTTTTTTTTGAGTTGGAGTCTCACTCTGCTGCCCAGACTGGAGTTCAGTGGCCGCTCCCGGCCACCGCAGCCTCGACCTGCTGGGCTCCGGCGATCCTTCCACCTCAGCCTTCCAAGTAGCTGGAACTACAGGCGCGTGCTACCACACCCAGCTAATTTTTTTTGACTTATTGTAGAGATGAGTTCTTGCCAAGTTGCCCAGGCGGGTCTTGAACCCGCGGGCTCAGGCAATCCACTCACCTCAGCCTCCCAAAGCGCTGGGCTTACAGGCTGAGCCACCGAGCCCGGCTAACCAATCTTTTTGATGGACCTGATCTTTTAATTTCCCCTCAAGTAAAATGGATAATTTGCATATTTTTAGTTCATTTCTTCTTCTGTTTTTAATTAAAATAGTCAAGACTTTTAAGTCCACGTTATTATTGTTTAATATATTATCTTCTCTATGAATAATTATTTTTGACATTTCTGGATATGGGCCTAGTTTTCTTAATTTTGTCTGGTATATTGTGAGTCCCATGCACCACCACACTCAGCTAGTATTTTAATTTTTTTGTTAGAGATGACGTCTTGCTATGTTGTCCAGGCTGGTCTCAAACACATGGGCTTAAGCAATCCTCTCACCTCAGGCTCTCAAAGTGTTGGGATTACAGGCGTGAGCCATCGTTCCTGGCCAAATCCTGGGAGAGTTTCTTAAATTAGCCTTTGGAATAATTGATTTGATTTTTGGCAGTATCTAATATGCTGTTTATTGCCTGTATTACATTTAAAAAAATTAAGTAATAGCTTGTTCATCGGCCAATGCAGCCTTGACCCACTGGGCTCCCATGATCCTTCCGCCTCAGTCTTCCGAGTAGCCGGAATTACAGGCACGCGCTACCATGCCTGGCTGATTTTTTGATTTATGGTAGAGATGAGGTCTCACCAAATTGCCCAGGCGGGTCTTGAACCCGCGGGCTCTGGCAATCCACTCACCTCAGCCTCCCAAAGCGCGGGATTACAGGCTGAGCCACCGAGCTGGCTTATCATTTTTTTCATGGTTTTTCATCAGTAATAGCTTTTTCTAGATTCCAGAGTACTCTCTTCCCATAGATTCAGTGTCCTCTCAGATCTTGTTGAAAGTATACTTTTTTTTTTTTTGAGTAGGTGTCTCACTATGTCGTCCAGGCTGGAGTGCAGTAGCACACTCCTGGCCACTGCAACCTTGGCCTGCTGGCCTCAGGTGATCCTTCCACCTTAGCCTTCCAAGTAGCTGGAACTACAGGCGTGCACCGTCAAGCCCTGCTAATTTTTTTGATTTATTGTAGAGACGAGGTCTCGCCAAGTTGCCCAGGCTGGTCTCGAACCCTGGACTCAGGCAATCCTCTCACCCCCACCTCCCAAAATGCTAGGATTACAGGCATGAGCCACTGTGCCTGGCAGAGAGTATACTTTTTAAAATTTTATTCCAGTTCTTTGGAGTGAAAAGCTTTCATAGGTAGACATAATTCTTATTCTTCAGAATGTTTCTCCTTTAAAAATCATTTGTTCTTTTTTATATATCTAGTTGATTTTCTGTTTTTCTTTGTAGAAGATGGTTTTTTGAGTTTTGGAATTTGAGATGGGTTTTATCAGATTTGTTTCCTAGTTCGAGACTAAGAGTAATCTTTACATGTTCTATAGTTTTGACTTATTTATCACTTCCCTTTTTGTTTCTTACTCATCTCTAGCTAAGGGGAACAATTGTTTACAAAGAATTGGAAGAGTGTTTTAGCCAAAGGCAGCTGTAAGGGAGGGAGAAAATCTTGCTTCTGTGCTAAAGGGCTTCTTGTTTACATTTGCTGTAGCTGCTTGAAATTACCTGGAGCGCTGCCACTCCTCTCAATCCAGCACAAAGACCCTCATTTGGAGCTTGATGCTGAGCGGACTGAAAACCATGTCATGTGAAGAATGGTTAGAGAAAGTCAAGTTGTTTAGTCTAGAGTGGGAAAGATTTATAGGAGATATAATAATTATCCTCAATAGCTGAAGGGCTGTCACAAGATTAGATTTGTTCCGTGTATTTTCAAGTGGTAGAATTATGTTATAAGGGTATTGTCTTACATTCAAAGTAGGAGGACTGCTATAACTGACACCGCTGCTTATTTAAATATTTATTGACTCCGAATTTTAACCATTTACTCAGATATAATCCACACATTTAGATGTTACTACTTGATACCAACATGCACACATAAGTAGCCAAGTGCCTGTGTGAGGTACTGGAAGGAGGCTATACAAGCACTGGCTATGTCATTTGCTTAGAAAGGCATTACCCTCAAAAAACTGCTGCTTTCCATTCCTACCCTCTTTCATTTTATTTTTGTAATTACCTGACCTTAATTTCTTGATACTTAAAATGATAGTCATTACCTTTCATCTGCTTGACTCTTCCCATCTCTTCCTCCTGATATTACTTTAAACAGTGTGGTAGGTGTAATAAAATGTCCACTTCCTAATCCCCAGAACCTGTAAATATGTTACCTTACATGGTAAAGGGGAATTAAGGTAGCAGATGAAATTAAGGTTGTTAATCAGTTTAATTTAAGTTATAGCAATTATCCTGGATTATTGAAATGGGCCGAATGTAATCACAAGGATCCTTAAGTGTGGAAGAAGAAAGCAGAGGGTGATGTAACATGAGAAAGACTTGCCTAGCTGTTGCTGCCTTTGGCGGTGGAAGGAGCCACAAACCAAGGAACTTGAACAGCATCTAGAAGCTAGAACAAACAAGAAAATGAATTCTCTACTAGAATCTCCAGAAAGGAACATAGCCCTGGTGACACCTTGATTTTTAGCCCAATGAGACCCATTTTAGACTTCTGACCTCCAGATTTGTAATATAATGAATTTGTCTTATCTTAAGTCATTAAATTTGTGGTAATTTATCACAGCACCAATAGAAAACTAATACTGACACATTTCACAAAATGGTTTGAATTCCTCCAGGTATATTCCCAGAAGGGGGATTGCTGGGTCATATGGAAGGTTAATTTTTAAATCTTCTAGGAATCGCCACACTATTTTCCACAGAGGTTGTACTAATTTGCATTCCCACCAACAGTGTAGAAACATTCCCTTTTCTTTACGTCCTCACCTGTTGTTTTTTGAGTTACTGATGATGGCCATCCTGACTGGAGTTAGGTGGTATCTCTGTGGTTTTGATTTGCATTTCTTGATGATTAGTGAGGCTGAACATTTTTTCATGTATCTATTGGTTGCTCTGGTTGCTCATGCCTTCTTTTGAGAAGTGTCTATTCATATCTTTTGCCCACTTTTTTTAGAGCAGTTTTATGTTTTATTTAAAAAATTTTATTATTATTTTTATTTTAAAGATGTGGGGTACAATTCAGGATTAGGTATACAAGTGGTCATAATACAGGTAAAGTTTGGACCTCCCTTTGGTCCCCACTTTGCCTGGTTTGAGATCAGGTACCCATATTGATGTTGTGTTCCCCCTGCCCTGGCTGTGTTCCACTACTACCAATCACTTTCTTGTAGTATTATAGTAAATGTTCAGGGTCTACTTATGGGTGAGAGCATGTGGTGCTCAGTTCTTTGTTTCTGTGGTAGATCACTGAGTATTATAGACTCTAAATCCATTCAAGTTTCTGCTAAGTCCATATGTTTGTCCTTCTTTATGGCTGCATAATATTCCATCATGTATATGTACCATGTTTTTTTATCCAGTTCAGTTTCGATGGGCAGCACGGTTGGTTCCATGTTTTTGCTATTGTGGCTAGTGCTGCAATTTTACCTACTTTTTAATGGGGCTGTTTGTTTTTTTCCTTTCAGCACGTTTGTGTTTCTTGTAGATCCTGGAGTTATTAGGCCTTTGTCAGATATATCATTGGCAAATATTTTTTTCCCATTCTGTGGGCTGTCTCCCTGCAATCTTGATGGGTTCTTTTGCTTTGCAGAGGCTTTTTAGTCTGATGATGTCCCACTTGCCTATCTTATCTCTTATGGCATGGACATCTGAGGTTTTAAATAGGAATTGGTTGCCTATTCCAATTTCCATGAGGATCTCTCCTATGTTTTCTAAGATTCTTATAGTTTGAGGTTTTACGTTTTGATCCATTTAGAGTTGACTTTTGTGTATGGTGATAGGTAAGGATCCTGTTTCAATCTTCTGCATGTGATCAGCCAGTTTTCCCAGCACCATTTACTAAACAGATTTTCCTCTCCCCAGTGGTTGTTGGTGGAGGCTTTGTCAAAGATGAGTTGGTTGAGAAATTGAGGTTTTGCTTCTAGAATCTCTGTCCTGTTCCATTGGTCTATATGCCTGTTCTTGTACCAATACCAATGTTTTGATTATTGTAGACTTGTAGTAAAATTTAAAGTCTTGAAGTGTGATACCTCCCACTTTGTTTCTTTTGCTGAGGATTGTTTTGACTATTCATGGTTGTTTATGTTTCCATATGTATTGTTTCCAGGTCTGAGAAGAATGATGTTGGTAATTTAATGGGTATTGTGTTGAATCTGTAGATTGCCTTTGGTAGAATGGACATCTTAACAATGCACACACATGTTTATTGCAGCATTATTCACAATAGCAAAAACATGGAACCAACCATGCTGCCCATTGAAAGTAGACTGGATTAAAAAAAAATGGTACATATACATGATGGAGTATTATGCAGCCATAAAGAAGGGCAAAATTATGGACTTCACAGCAACTTGGATGGATTTAGAGTCTATAATACTCAGTGATCTATCACAGAAACAACCAAATACCACATGTTCTCAATCATAAGCAGACCTTGAATATTAATCCTAATACTGTAAGAAAGGGATTGGCAGTAGTGGGACACAGCCAGGGAAGGGGGCCACACGTCATCAATAAGGGTACCTGATTTCCAACCAGGTGAAGTGGGGACCAAAGGGAGGCCCAAACTTTACCTGTATGATGACCACTTATCTACCTAATCCTGAATTGTACCCCACATCTTTAAAATAAAACAATGAATTAGAAAAATAGACTAATACAGGCACATTTCTGAAAAGATCCAAGACCATTTTCTAGGAACAGTAAGAACTATTTCTTGGAATTTCTGTTATTCAAAATGTAATTGTGTATTGCCGAACTGTTATATTCAACTATCTTTTGGGTGTGGTGGCACATGCTCAGGAGGCTGTAGCAGGAGAATCACTTGAGGCCAGAAGTTCGAGTCCAGCTTGGGCAACATAGTGAGACCCTGTCTCTAAAAAAAAAAGTTACACCTCCTGTTATACAAGCATGCAATGCCACCTACTTAAAAATATCCTGATAATCATTCATTATCATGTATTATTTGATAACCATGCAATTATACCTTCTCATTGACCTACATTTTGGTCAGCTAGGTTTCAGTTGTTAAGATAGCTTATGTAAGAGGAGACACAATGAAGTGAAGCTTACAAGGAGGATAATGCCACTCAATATAAGGAGGAATTTTATGTTAAAGAGATATTGGGCTATATTTGTAGGTTTGTATGGCAGGAACTAAACAACTATTTGGTAGAGATGTTGAATGGAGTATTAATACATTGGTTGAGGTGTTGGACTAGGATAGGTTTTATTGTTCTTGAATCCTAAGAACACGAGAGGTTGTGAGGAAGAATTGTCACTGAGCATAGGGTGAGACTCTTGTGTACAGATGTGTAAATTATGCCTACACAAGTCCTCCAGTCAAGGTTAAAGCAGGCAGTGGAATCCAGCTTACACTTTGTTTGCCAAGGTATGCATTTTGGCTGTGGGGCTACTGTGTCCTGAGGCAGGGACAACCTTTGGCTAATTCTTATAAAGATGTTGTCTATTTGATAAGGTGTTTGCTTGAAGTGCTGCATTCACTCAAAAAAGACACTTTTTTTTTCATTTGCACAAAGGTACTGGACAGGACAGCACAAACTGGAATTAGGGCTGTAAGAGATTGTTTCTTGGAGTTATAAAGACAAGACAGGGATAAATAAGAAAAAGAAACTAAAAATTCAGTAATGAGGAATTGGAGAAACTGTACAAATACATGGGAGTTAAGCAACATGTTCCTGAATAACCAATGGGTCAATGAAATTAAGAAGGAAATTTAAAAAATTTATTGAAACAAATGAAAATAGAAATGTAGCATATCAAAACCTACAGAATAAAGCAAAAGCAGTGCATGCTAAGAGGGAAATTTATAGCAATAAGCACCTACATTTATTCATTTATTTATTTATAAAATTATTTTATTTTTAAAATGTGGGATAGAAATGAGGGTTAGGTACATACATGGTCATCATACAGGTAAAGTGTGGGTACCCTTATTGATGTTATGTGCACCCCCTCCCCTGGCCGTGTTCTACTACTGCCAATCTCTTTCTTATGGTGTTATGATAAACGTTCAGTGTCCACTTATGAGTGAGTACATGCGGTACTCAGATCTTTGTTTCTGTGATAAATCACTGAGTATTATAGACTCTAATTCCATCCAGGTTGCTGTGAAGTTCATAGTTTTGTTTTTCTTTATGGCTGCATAATATTCCATTGTGTAAATGTACCACATTTTCTTTATCTAGTCCACTTTCAATGGGCAGCACGGTTGGTTCCATGTTTTTACTATTGTGAATAATGCTGCAATAAACATGTGTGAAGCACCTATATTTAAAAGGTAAAAAGATGTCAAATAAACAACCTAATAAGGCACCTCAAGGAACTAGAAAAGCAAGAATAAACCAAACCCCAAATTAGGAGAAGGAAAGAAATAATGAAGATCAGAGTAGGACTAAACAAAATAGAGACTAAAAAATAAAGATCAATAAAGAAAAGTTTTTTTAAAGATAAACAAAATTCACAAACTGTTAGCTAAGCTAGACTAACTAAAAAATAAAAAGAGAGAGAGAGAGAGAAGGCCCAAATAAATCAGAAAAGAAAAAGAAGGGAAGAGAGGCTATATTACTGATGTTTTCATCTAAGTCTGGCTTGTCCAGTCCCTTTGCTCACTTCCAAATGGTGCTATTGGTATTTGCTCCCAATTGATATATTCTAATAGCATATTTAATTGTCAAGAAAAACTAATAAATGAGTAAACGAAAAAACAAGTCTCCGTATATCAGAGCTAAATAAACATAGTCTCTTTTGGGAGTTCACTGTACAAGTTAGTAACAAATGGGAACAGCAAGAATCAAAGTATTGGAGATCAAGGGGAGAGTGTGTGTCCTCTTAAGGTGCTCATAGAGAAGGCAGAGCATCTCTCTTTCTTTTTTTTTTTTTTTTTTT
>CAUYQG010207868.1:0-28512 GCA_963574415.1 Tarsius wallacei
TTACCTGTATGGGAGCCCTCCTGCTTCTGGTGTAAGCATCTATTCACTAGTGTCTTTTCTTCCTCCTCCTCCTCCTCTTCCTCCTCCTCCTCCTCCTCCGGCGCCCGCTTCAGCTTCCCGGGGCCCCCTGCCCGGCCGGGCGCTGACAGCAAGGGCGGGGGTCCCGGCCGCTGCTGCCGTGTCTCGCGCAGGCTCCGGCCGCGGCAGCGGAGCCCCCGGCGCGGCCATGGACCGGCCCCTGGCGGCGTCGGCGGAGGCGGAGGAGGAACTGGAGTGGCAAGTGGCGAGTCGCCGGAGGAAGGCCTGGGCCAAGTGCCGCAGCTCCTGGCAGGCGTCGGAGACAGAGGATCTGTCCACAGAAGCGACGACGCAGGACGAGGACGAGGACGACGAAGAGGACCTCCCGGGCGCGAAACTGCCGGCGGCCGCGGGGAGAGGTGGGTGCGCGCGCCCGGGCGGGGAGGAGGCGGCCGGGAAGTCTCGTGCGCTCTGAGCGCCTCAGCAAGTCTGGGAGAACCTCGGGGGCCGGGAGGCCTGGGGGAGAGGGGACACCTCCGACCTTTAAACGCGCGCGCTTGGCGAGGCGTCTCCAGCGCCCTCATAGACACCTGGGTGCCGTCTGATTTCCCTTCTCATGGACGCTACGACCTGTTGCTTAGGCTGCGTGTTTGCCCCCGGTGGATTTTCTCACTTGGGAGGGTCCAGGGTGACGCCGCCGTCGGAGTCTCCCTGGGGTAGGTGACGAACTGTCCCCTCGCTCTGCCCCGCAGGAAACGTGCCCAACGAGAAGATCGCGATATGGCTCAAGGACTGCCGGTGAGTCCCTCTCGCGTCACCCGTGCCCTGGAGGAGATCCGTGCAGATGGGACGCCCGGGCCGAGTGGCTCGGGCCGCGTCCCTGTGGGTCCCGTGGCGGTTGTGAGCTGGAAACCGGAAAGCAAGCCGGCAGATAGCTTCCTCCTTTGAGCGATTAGAAATGGAAGTACTGTGACCGCCGATTATTGGGTGACTGTGTTGACTTAACAGTTGTTAGGACTTCAGCTGCCCTTGCTTGGAGTGAGTTAGCCTCAGAGGGCAGAAACGTAAAACAGATAGTCTTGCCGTAGTATGTGTGTTCTGTTTTTGCTTGAAAGAATTCTCACATTTCACAGGATATTTTTATTTGCTTTTGTTTTGGCGTCTGTACAACTGGCGTCGAATCATTTTCCTTTCAGATGTGTTTTAGACGATTTTAATGTACTTAACTACACTAATTGGGCTTTAATTTTATTTCTGTCTGTTCTATTTGAGGAGCTATTAAAACTGTCTAACTTTGTACTTGTAGTTTACTTCTTGGACAGGGACTTGTCAGATGGCACTGGAATTCTCAGAAGGGACATAGAGCTTTGAAGGCATTCAGACTGCATAAATCTGTTTAATTGCATGCTTTGGCAACTGGTGCAAAAATGTTTGATAAAATACTGAGGAGATGAATCATATTGCAAGTAAATCTGACTACAGTAAAGTGTACTTGTTTCATATTTTAATTTTGCTCCAATTTATTTGCTAGCTGTGTGTGAAGAATGTAGCTTTAAAACTTTTGTCAGTGTTTGCTTCTGAGCATATTTTGCCTTCTCAATTTAGACTTTTCATAATGTTTTGTTCAAGTACTAGAGTTAGGGAAGTTTTTTGTTTGTTTTTGGAAAGTGATTCTTATATATGCAGGGTTTTTTTTCCCCCAAAAGACAGACAAAATATTGGCTACCACTATAAAGTGCCCTATTCTGATGAATTGCCTGGATGGAGCCTTACTGAACACTCTTCACAACAGAACTCTTACCCTTTATTGGGAGTGCCATAGGTCCTTCTGAGATACCATAAAATACGTGGAATTTCTCTTTAAAGATGCATACAGCAAATGTATGGCTTGGAGTCCTTGGTCCCCAGATAAACAATTTAGCTCTAATTGAACCCCTGATTTTCAGATTAGCCTTAGATATTAACTGGTTCCATTCAGAACATGAATCAATAAATTATGTTAATGTTCTACTGGTTCATTCAATTGTTAAATGCCAAAATAGTGTAAGCTCTAGAGGGTTGAAATTTTAAATATGCATCTTCAGGACCTTTTAGGAGATATCTTGTGAAACCAATATCTTTCAGTTTCCTCTTAGAAATGTGTCTGAAGAGGATTTTTAATTAGCTTTACTCAGAACTTTTAAAACCTTTAGTCTGACTCTTGATTTAAATACAGTCCTAAGTACAATATTGGCTTACTCTGGATATCTTAAAATAGGCTTAGCGTTCAGAATAAATTTAGTGTTTTATTTAAATTTAAGTGTTATTCAAAATAATTTTTAAAAAATTAAGAGTAAGAGAAGAATCACATATTTATGATGTATAGGAATTAAGATTGTGTAAGAAAGCATATCTAGTAGATAAAGGCATCTTTTACGACAAATGCAATAGGCAAAAGTTGACTTTGACCAGGACACGGTCATCCCTGAAAATTCCAGAAGGACTGCTGCTAATACTGATTTATGTGGGCGCCATCTGTGGTTTCTTGCTCCTTCTCTCTTAGGTTTCCTTCTTGTTCCCTACAATTGCACATATTCTATACAAAAGCAACATTCATTTGTGAGCCAGAAAGCTAGAATAAGTACAGTAGTCTTAATGTTGACTATATTATCACAGATTCAACTGCTGGGATATGTTACAACTGTATTTTTAAAAAATAACAATGTAGGTTTCTTCTCAGAGTTGGGCATCTGTGTATTTTGTATATTATTTGCAAATGTCCTGAAGGTAGCATTTTCCCCCTTGATAAGTTCTCAGATATTTACTTTCTTATTGCTGTCCATATCCTGAATAAAGACATCATGTTTTCTTTCCTTAAAGGGAATCTTTATTTTGATAGCAATTTTATTATTATTATTATTATTGCTACGTGGAAGCAAGTGGCTTGATTAGCATTTAAGAAGGGATAGAGAATTTGGTAGAATTTTGAAGGGAGTAACTATAAGAGCGAGAAATGTGTTTCTGAAGGAGAATGCCATTTATATTCTGCTTATTTGCTATTTTCTGTTAGTGTACAGACCATTAGAGTCATCTGTGGACAAAGTAATACAGTATTTAGGCCTAAAGAAGTAGCCACGGGGGAAGAAGAATGGCTTTTTAAAAGCATAAGTGAGAATTTTATTTAAATAAATACAAAAACTTAGCTTAAAGACTTTATTACTAACTTTATGGCAATTGCTTGTGATTCTTTTACGTTTCAAAGAACTGCCATTGCTTGTGTATTTGCTTACAGAAAATTTATTTGGCATTTCAGTAACATTTCTTTGAAACTGGTATTTTCATGATTGAGCCCATGTTTGATGTTAATTTTTAACAGATATAAATTGTTACTGAAGAAAGATTTGTGTCACCAAACAGAACTCTCAAAATAAAATAATATGTTTCTTACTCTAACTTCGTTTTGAAAGAATTAAAAGTATTTTTGTATTTGAAAAAAATAAATTTCTAAGTCATCTGTATTTGAATTACAAGAATATGAAAACATTTTAGCAATGACTGGTCTTAATGTTGATTCCTAAGCAAACTTTTTAGTAGCTTTCACAGTTAAATAAAGAACATATATATATATATTTAGCTTAAAAACAAAATGAATCACAATCTTCTCTACTTACGTATAAAAAGATACTTGCTGGGTTAGGGGAGGTATAGATGGTGCTCTGAAATGCTAATGAGAGGTTACCAGATGTAGTTTAGGAACACTGTTGAGCCTCATTTTTAACTAGCATTTCAACTCTTTAGTTTTATGAAGGTTAAGTTATCTACTACTAAGAATTTGTTTTTTTCTAATTCTGTTTTCTTTTTGATGAAAGGGATTAAGAGGAACAGGCATTTTCTCAATGCCTATTTTACTTTTCTTTTTTAGTTTTTGCAAAGAAAATGCCAATTAATATCATTTGTAATTGCCATTCTTGCTCTCAATTGCTGGCAGATCAGACGTGTGATTAAATCATTCCTGGTGGACTGACTTGATGATAGGTATTTGCTTAGTTAGGAGAAGATAACTTATGTAATCGACTTGTATTCCGTATGTGTTTTGGGAGGAAAGTTAAACTGTGATTAGAAGCTTGCTTAGCTCTAACCCTCAGAGTAAGGCTGTGTAGTGACAACTCTCCAGACAGCTTATCACAAGACTAAGGCTTTTATGTTTATATTGTTTCAGTACACCTTTGGGAGCCTCACTCGATGAACAAAGCAACAGTACACTCAAGGGTAAGAGAAAGTTGTCTTTCTAAATCTGTTCTTTTTGATAGTCCTATTTCTTTGTCCTCTGGGTGGAAGTGTGCACATGAATTATAAAAGTTTATGTTTATAAAATAAGCTGTTTTGAGCTAGAAACCCAAAGGGAGAAACCCTGTTATAAACCATAAAACAGTGACGAGTTTAAGCACATTGCCAAGCCTTTCTGTAATGTGAAACTTACATTTTTGTTGTCCAGTTAGATATTATAAAGACTAATTATAAAAATATGATATGTAAATATGAGGAAAATGTATATCGAGCGAATTGAAGTTGAGTCAACTTTAAGTGCAGCATTTCTTTTGCTTTCCTTAACTGAAATTGCCACACTTGAAATCTTACCACCTGTGCAAGACAGAATTCTAAAGTTCAAAGTACAGCAAGCATGTGCAGGTAGTGGCAAGGTATATAAAAACATTTATAGTGTCAGGAAAATTGAGCTTTTGAGTTCTGACTTAATATGAGGTAGCTAAGAAGAATTGCTCCAGGATCTGGTTTTCCGTGAGACTCTTGGGTAAGATGTTGTCTAGTTGAACATCTTCAAAGATGTAATAAGTATAAAGTAGCTTATAGATTGGCTTCTAAGAACTTTGCATGACTGCAAACATGGTTTCTTTATGATAAAGCAAAAACTTTTACTTGCTTCTTGAAATTATATAACCAGAATAATTTCTGAGTATATTCAGTTCTGAAACATATTATTGTATCTTATAAAATATTTTGCTTGATCAGTTAGTTTTAACTAAAACAACAATTTTGTATGGAAGAGGGGAAGAATAGAACATCAGGGTGAATTTTCTGAATGTTTACATGTTTTCTTTCAGGTGTGCTTGTGAGAAATGGAGGAAGCTTTGAAGATGATTTATCATTGGGAGCTGAAGGTATGTTTGTTTGAGAGAACTGTATTTTTATATGGTTTTCACATTTAAAAAAATGAAAAGGTGGAGTGCTTTCGTTTGTGTCTTCAGCACTAAATGTAAAGATCTTGAGAATGGCTCTGACACATTTCACAGTACCTTGTTTTTATATGTTAATAATCTAGTCATAGCCTGTAGGATACATGTAGGGATGGCTCTAAAAAACCATTGTGAAATGTCCATCTGTCTTCCTTGGACTTAAATGCTTAAAAGAACTGCTTGTGACGAACCACAGTAATACAACTGAGGGAAGAATTGTTCTGAAGAAGGAAGGAAGCTTAAATATTTATACATGAGAAAACGAAATTGAAGCTTATTTTTAGTATGAAGTAGACTATGTCATACTTACAGCTGCAGCTTGTCGTTCTCTTTGCATTTGTGTCTCCTCTCTTTTCCCCTTCCTCTTTTTCCTGATTTTTAGAAGATGAAAGGACAAAGACAAAATATCAGAGTTAGTAGAACTTAATTAGAAATCATTATGCTGTTGTCTATTCCATACTGCATTAGCATTTTGAAAGTGTGTTGTGTTTTTAAATTTTTACAGGTTATTTATTGTTTTCCAGTGGATTCATCATAAAACTTTCTAAAACATAAAATTAAGAATTTTAAAATTAGTTTTATTTTAAGAGCTATTTTGTAGCTCACTGATCACGTTGAAGAGGTTATTGGTAGCTGAATAGTTTGGTTATTAATGTATACTTTTTTTAAAAATTAAGAATTTTATTAAATCTTTAAAACTTGTGCAACCCCTTCAGGTCCCCTCCAACTGTGGGAACTTTTCTGTCTTCTCAATAAATCCTGCTTTAAAAAAAAAAAAATCTTTAAAACTTATATGTTGATGAATACTGAATGTGTACACTTAATTTAATGTAAGATAGATTACTTATTTAGAACCTTCCAACACTTAAAACTCTAGAATTTGGGAATATATTCATTTTTATTATTTCTGTCAATATATTTTCAAGAAATAGATTCAGTAAGGAACTTAAACTTATTGCTTCCCAGTCGGTACAGTAGAATAATGTTGTCCATCCTTTATTGAAATGTAATTCAGTATTATTGTAAGTAGCACTTTTGATATCTGCTTTGGTAGTTTCCTAGTATTGAATGATTTTTATTGGAAACCAGAACCTAAAAAGGAGTCTCATAAAAGAGTGAGGCTATTATGTTGTTTTACTGAAAATTATTTCAAAGCTATTTTCATTTATTAAGTAAATATTTACTGAGTGCTCTGTGGTAACTACCTTTATGGTGGATACAGAAAGACATACAAAATTGTCGTGACTTTGGAGATCGGAAATGAAAAAAAAATGTGTGCTGAAATAGATATGTTTTTAATTAATTTTATTCTTTACATTTGTCCGTAAAGGTAAAATGCAGTAAATTTAACTCTAAATATTAACAACACTTCTGTTTAAAATTTTAAGTTAATCATGGGTAAAGTTGAAAGGCAAAAAAAAAATTTTTTTTTTTTTTTGAGTAAGCAGGATTTATTGAGAGGACAGAGAAGCTCCCACAGTGGGAGGGGACCTGAAGGGGTTGCCCCGAAAGGCAATTTTTTAAAAGAAAAGTTGTTGAAATGGGTAGAAGTTTTCAAGTTACATGCATGAAAAATGAGTCACAACCTTTAAAAATCCATGTTAGAAATTGATGTATGCTATTACTACACTTAAATAATGTTAAATGGTGCTTTGCTCTTAAGGTATTCATCACTAGTAGCTTTTAAATTTAATAATTAGTACCACATATGTGCTACATTATCCTCATAACTTATTTCTAACCTGTTAAATAAATTTGACTGGTTGTCTATAGGTATTTTTATCTTAATCACTATAGTGGAAGTAATTAGTTTTGCATTACCAAAACACAAAAATATCCTTCAAAAACTACTGGTCCTTTTCTTATCTGTGTATCACTTTTAATAATGCAAATTTAGTGAACCATAACAAGACTTTAACATATTAGGCATTTAACTGTATTATTGTAGGCAATTTGCTTTCTTGATAATTGTGCCATAGTAGTTACAGTCTTATTAACAATTATGCTCTACGTTTATTGTTTTACTTGTAGCCAACCAACTCCACGAAAGTGATGCTCAAATTGAAAACTGGTATGTAGCTGTTTTGTTGTATTCTTTTTAAAGATGAAGAACATTAATGAAAAGAAAGTCTTATATAATCTTATTGTGTTTACAGCAATAATATCTTGGCCAAAGAGAGAAGGCTACAGTTTCATCAGAAAGGGAGAAGTATGAATTCCACTGGATCTGGCAAAAGTAGTGGAACAGTCTCAAGGTAATCTATTCTGAAATTATGGTGGCATTACATTATGTTATAGATGACCTACTCTTATCATTTTTTCAGTCTTTAGAACCTTTGAGCTTGATAATATAAAATCAGAGGAAACACAAGTGTTTCCTGGACCAGCACAACTGACAGGAACTTCTTTTTTTTTAAATAGAGATTAAATAAAAAACACTAAATAGGTTCATTATGTTTGTTGGAATCCATAAATGAGTATTTAGAGCCCTGTTAACAAACTGAAATAGGAATTCCTTAGTGGAATAACTTATAGTTGTAGAGAACCAAAATTGTCGATTCTGTTAGGGACTTAACTCTGACACTAAAATCAAAATAAATCTTTCTAAGGTTGCAGCTTGATATTTAGGCATAAATCCTTCCGCCTCAGCCTTCCAAGTAGCTGGAACTACAGGTGCACTCTACCATGCTTGGTTTACTTTTTGGTTTACTGTAGAGACGAGGTCTCAGCAAGTTGCCCAGGCTGGTCTTGAACCCCAGCGCCCAGTCAGTCCTCTCACCTTGACCTCCCAAAGTGCTGGGATTACAGGCTTGAGCCACCGTGCTCGGCCGATAAATTTATTTTTAGCATATTAAACCAAAGGTCTTTAAAATATACAGTATATTAAAATAAGTCAATACTTACGCGTATGAATTCAGATTAAACTGTTATCCAAATTATTGTATTGGAATCTGAGCATTTCCTCTGAAATTGAAATGTCCTTTGGTTTAAATTTCATCTCTAACTTTTGTATTTTCTTCAGTGAGTCTTAGAAAACTTGAATTCTCACTGGTGTGAGGGGGAGGAATAATAAATAATAAATGTTTAATTCCTAGTAGAATGAGGGTAAATAGTTACTCTTGTGTAGCCCATACTCCCCTTACCTTACTCCTCCTACTTCCTGAGTGGAAGTGGTTAGAGTAGAGTTGAAAGGAAGCTCCTCCCTCACTTTTCTGAAACCAGGTTGTAACCTATATTGTCCTTCCTAGGACACTTGCTTCTTCCTAGGACAAGGATAGCAGAAAGCTCAAGTTTCACAGAATGTCCCTCAGTCCCTTTTCATTTCTTCTTTAATCTGTTAATTTCTTATTCTTCCTCATCTGTCCTCTAGTTATCTCAGCTGCTTTGCTGGTAATCTCTTAAAATGCCAAAAAAAATAAGGTGAAGAATCACTTAGAGAGTTTCTGACTGAATGTATCCTTTGGGATTAGCTCTTTTTTCAACATTAGCAACTTGAGAGAATGGACTCTTCCTAAGGGCTATTTATTCCTTTAGTGCACAATTTATGAAGATGGTGAATTGATGGTTTATAGAGCAGGAGCTGAGAAAAAGATAGGATAGTATCACAGGAGAGCAAGAATGTGTATTCGTTTGTAATGTGATGTCGGCTGTCAATTTATATTTTCATGTTTCTTTTTTTTTTTTTTTGGTAGTGTTTCAGAATTGTTGGAACTCTATGAGGAAGATCCTGAAGAAATTCTTTATAATCTTGGATTTGGACGTGATGAACCAGATATTGCTTCTAAAATTCCTTCCAGATTTTTTAATTCATCATCATTTGCCAGAGGGATAGATATTAAAGTATTTTTGAGTGCTCAGATGCAACGGATGGAAGTAGAAAACCCAAATTATGCTTTAACAAGTAAGGTGTTTTTAAGTGTTAGCATATAATTTTTTAAATTATAGCATCCATAGCAAGATGATCTTGTTTTTTAAATCTTTACTGATTTTCAAGTATAGCACTGGAAAGTCAGTTAATGAGGTAAATTAACACAAAGTCTATTTATTCTGAATTTTTATTCTATTTACAATTTTTAACTTACTTATTCCCCTCCTCCCCAGTTTTCACTCAGTTAATTGTTACCATAGATTACTTGCAGAACCTTATCCTTATCTCCAGATTGCATTTGTTCAAGAAGAAAAAAAAATAGGGAAGGGGCCTTGTTAACTTTAAATGACATCAGTCAATTTCAGGTGCTTTTCTATAAATATAAAAGAGCATGGCTAATTTGATCATTTTTACCCATGTTATATCTTTGTTTTTTGTTGTTGTTGTTGTTGACCAGAGGTTCCAAAAAATAGGATTCCCTAGATTGTTCATGAGTCATTTTTAAGAAATATATAAGTCCCTCACCCACAAATTAGGTATAAGATGTATATTTATGTACATTTTCTTAGGAGAGCATTTGGAACAGTCTTAAAGGAATTCAAGACTTAAAAATAGAATTACAGCTGTAGATCAAGAGCTAGTTTTTCTATCTTATTTAGTGTTGTCATCATGCTTTGTGCTTATTTCTGATTTCTTTAAATAGGTAAATTCTAGTGTTTAGAGTAACAATTTCTCCTTCTTCCCACCCAGTAAATGCAGAGAAGGTTTAAGTGTTAGATAAGGAAAAAAGTTTTTATAATCTTCGTGATCTAAGTATAGTTATTACAGTTTTAAACAATAATATACATTTATTTAATATATGTATACATATGTAAACTTATGTATAATTAATATTTTTTTGGTAGGTCGTTTTCGTCAAATTGAAGTGCTTACTACTGTGGCCAATGCATTTTCTTCTTTATATTCTCAAGTCTCTGGGACTCCCCTGCAAAGAATTGGAAGTATGTCCTCAGTGACCTCTAACAAGGAGACAGACTCACCTCCACCTTTAACTCGAAGTAACACTGCAAATCGCTTAATGAAAACATTATCAAAACTAAATTTGTGTGTTGATAAAACAGAGAAAGGAGAAGGTAGTAGTTCTTCCTTAGCAGCTGAAAAAGGAAAGATTCTAAATGTTTCAGTGATTGAAGAAAGTAGCAGTAAAAATGATCAAAAGTCTCAAAAAATTATAAAGAAGAAAGAGTCATCTTCTATGTTGGCTACAGTTAAAGAAGAAGTCTCAGGTAGTTCAGCAAATGTTATGGAGAATGTTGATATTGATACACTTTCTGGTGAAACAAATAGTAATTTTAACCAAGAAACTGAAAGTGAACAAAGTAAGAAAACTCAAAGTAATGAGAGTAAGCTAGGTGAGGAATCTGGTATTATAAGATCTGATTTAGGTAGTGATTTCAACATGTCCAGCCACAGTGAGCTGGAAAATAACAGTGAGCTGAAAATTGTCCATATGTCCACACCTGAAAAAGAACCATGTGCAGCACTGACAATCCCATCCATAAGAAACATAATGACACAGCAGAAGGACTCCTTTGAAATGGAAGAGGTAAGTAAAAATTACTGCGACCAGTTTCAAATAATGAACTAGGAATTAAAAAGTGCCAAAAATGTTTATAAATGAGAGGTAGCTAATAGATTTATATTAGAAAAATTCATCCTAATTTTGGCTTTCCAGGTTTATGTTTTACAAACCAAGAATTGGTCACAGGTGTGTGATGTCAAGGTAATGAGATAGTTTTTTATCAGCTTCACCAGATCTTTTGTCATTTTGCTAGGTGATTCTTGAACCTTAACCCCCTTTTCTCTCTCAAGGGTAAGATTTTAGTGCTCAAGAAAGGCCTGAGAGAGTATATTAAAATCCAAATCTATATTGCATAATAGTAAAAAACACAGACTTTGGAATCAAACAGGAGCTTGTGTTCTGTCTCTGCCACTGGATTGCTGTGTGCCTTTAGGCAAGCTTTTCATAACATATCTCAGAGATAAGGATAAGTGTGAAGGAGGCTTTGAGGATTGGGTGTTGGTATGTGACTGGGAAGAACATGAAGGTATTACATACCTGAAGCGCGGGAGAGGGAACCTCGAAGGAGGTTTGGAAGGCCACTGAATAGGGCTTTCTGCAAGCCCAGAAGACCACTGTTGGTTGCTTTAAATTTTTACCAGTGATATTCCTGCTAGTTAACACAAATTTTGAATTGAACAAGAAGCAGCTACTCATTTTGATGAGATTCAGCTAGAGTTGCTTTATCCCAGTCTGTGAGACATGTAGTGGTGGTCTCATTTTACAAACAAGGAAATGAGGTATATCTGTGCTGGTGAAGAGTTGTGGCTATAAATTATATAATGTACAACTTTTCTTTTTAAAATTCATTACAGAAGATTGGTTTTAGTAATAGTTTGCAGTAGTTTTAGCATCACATGCTATTATTTTAGGGAACTGGAAAATGGGATACATGAGTTAGCCCATAAATGTCCCCTTAGGTGAGTGTATTTCTCACATTAGTGAAGATTTTTCATTTATATCAAAATTTCAATTGCCAATTTAGGTTTTTATCTTTTTTTTTTTTTGGTAGTCTTTTAGTCCCTTAATTACAAATGAAAAATGAAATAAAAAGACAACAGGAGTAGCCTTTTGGAATATTTTACATTTTCTTATAAACTTTTTTTCCTTTTATTTGTTTATATATCTATATTTATTCTATTTAATTCCTGATATAACTTATTTTTCATCATCATTAGTATGGAAGATGACTGTTATGATGACTACATTAAAATCTCTTTGTTCTGTTTTACTCTTTGATTCCTTCTTACATTTGTTTTGGTATAAACTTGTTCCAGCACTCAGAATTAATGTGTTAAGTTCTTGCCTTCCATTAGGGCCCCTCTTCTAGGACAATTAGATATGACAGTCAGTTTCCTTGTTTTAATGCAATAGCAGAATGTAAAACCCTAAACAAATTTTGTTAGGTAATTGCAAACGTGACACTATTGTCTCAGATTGAACAATACTCTTATATGTGTATTTTCAAATAAGTCAAAGCAATTTATTTGTAATTCCTAAAATTCCTGAATTCTAAGCTGCAGCTTGTGTGTATGTATGCGTTTTGATTTTTAAGATACTGTACACAAAAGTTCTTTTAAACATTTATAAAATTGCTAGATGCACTTTTGTAAGGTAAGTTACCTTTTAATGATAGGCTGTATTTTTGTGCCCCCTCTGCTGGTAAAAACAGTTAATGAAGAAATGTGGCATTGAGGTAACCTTTTTTTTGAAGTACAAGATTACCTGCATTGGTGGTTGAAGAATAATGGGCGACTTTTGTTTTCAAAAAAAGAATATGTGATCAGCTATAGCTACATTGTAAATATGGGGAATTTGAAATATAATTAATTCTTGTTCTTCAGATATATTTAAGATATGGATGAAAACCTAGAATTGTGTTTTTATCCCTTGGGGAACTTTAAAGAGAGCCTGTAGAACAATGAATAAAGAAGGGAAATAATGTGTTGCTTGAATTTCCTCTTCTCCCAAGCATTTGAATCATATTGACAAATTAAGAGAACAATCTTACTGAAGCAGACTTTTAGATCCCATTCAAAGTGGTTTGTTACTATTTTTTCTTTTGGACAAACCCTTTCATTTAGGTTTGGTTCCTCTTGGGAACTTCCTGCGAAAACAGTAAGGAAATATAAGTTAGATCTCTCTTTCTCTCAGTACACCTACTCTCAAGTGATCTGAACACCAGCTTCTTTGAGGAGTTAGTGAGAGAAAGTGTTGCCGGAGTGATAGCTGTGCAGGAAGTTGCCCAGCCCTCTGAGGCAGGAGGTAAGATCTGACAGTCACCAGAAGCAAAGAGAGGAAATATTTAAATGTAAAAAGAGCTAAATAGATGACAGGGCTGATCTGAACCTAGGAGAATGGAAGTGCTATTTCTTACATTTAAAAAAAAAAAAAAAAGGGCCAGAGAATATTTTCAACTAAAGGTCAGCTTGCCTAATAAAATTGTCTTGTAGACTACTTAAAATGTTATAGTGTATCTAAAAGTTATAGAACCCCTACTCTTGAATCTTCTAATCCTTAATAGTTTGCTTGGATAATTCATCTATTCTTGAATGGCCTATTTTGAATACATCATGCTAACCTTCTGAAGGCATAGTTTAGTAACATGAATGACTCAAAAATTAAACCCAAATGACCCTACTCAAGCAGTTATTTATCTTTTAGGTGTAAAGAAAAAAAATTCTTATTCTTAAGTGTTAGAGAAAGAAAAGTTTTTATCTCTGTATTTCCATAAACAGTTAGTTGTGGTCTTCTTGCTCCATAAATGAATTTATATCTAACTTTATCCATTATTGGATATATACGTATTCTGTTTTTAGTTACTGATGTTTTAGTAACTGTTTCCAATCCTGACTTTATACTAATTACAGATTTAACTAATGTACCTAACTACTTATTTTTAGCTGTTGTGTCAGGGAACCCTAAGTTAATGATTCCAAATCAATTAGATATTTGAAAGATAGTTATGTTGTTCCTTTGGCCTTCCAAACTTAACTGTATGTTTCTTAAAGATATGTCTGTGCTAGAATATGAACTCTAACACATGACATATACATAGGTATCTGTTATTTCAAAGCCTAGTTAACCACTGAGTTTTGTTATTTGATAGTTATCTAAAATACCTAAGTCAACTTTTTTCAAAAAAATTTATCTGGCATGAAGTATAAATCGTGTGTGTGTGTGTGTGTGTGTGTGTGTGTATAAGTAAAATTTGAGAATATTTTTTAAGATGAAAATTCGCATATAATTACAGAATTATAAACTAGTATGGAAAGAGATCTTTTCATTTATTTTCTAGTGTTCTTCCTTTACAGAAGAGGAAGCAACCTCCAACCTTCACTATTTGATATTACTCTATAGTGGTGGTTCTTTACCATCTTTCTGAGGGATATAATATTCCCTGTGATATCAGTGCTTTATAAGGGAGGAGAGGCGGGGTTATCAGTGGAGAATGGCAGAGAGGAATCTCTGGTTGTACATCTTTCCTACTTTACTATTTCAAAGTACATATAGTCACATTTGGTCACCCTAAGAACCTGTGAGATAGGGGTCTTAATCTTTATTTTGTAGTTAAGAAAACTGAAATTATTATCATAGGTAATTGTCAGAAGCCATTTAGTCAGTCAGTGGCACGAATAAGACTTTAATCCAGGTAACTTTTAACTGTACCATACTGCCTGTTAAAGGCCAGATTTGTTGATGGGAATAGGCATTGGACAAGAACTCAAGTCATCTGATGCATAGCACCCTAGTACTGATTTGGAAAAGTAATGTGTTTCTTTGGATTTTTTTGAGATGTCATTAAAAAGTAGACAGAATTTTAATTTCTAAATCTCTAGTTTTAATTTTCTTTGAAAATTATTTCTTTATGCAGTGTCTATACAATACAATGACAAGGGCTGCTCCATGTCTCTTTAAACCACAGAGGAGGGGATATTTGAGTTAGAACATCCATGTATTGCTGTTGTGTAGGACACAATATTGTGCTTAGAAGATGTAGCTTAGTCAAGTAAACATGACAGCCGATAAGAAACTAAGGTGGGTGCATGTTGGCAGGACATGGATTCAGAAAGATATTTATGAGAGCATTTTTAAAATGAAGTTATTCAAATATTTAAGTTACTTTAAAGCTGTCTTCAAACATCTTTAGATCCTAAAACACTGAGACCAAGTGATTTTATCATTTTGGTTTAGTGGGTTTCTTTTTCCAGTTTTATTATGAAAAGTTTAAAACTTACCCCAAAATTAGAGAAAATAATATGATGAACACCCATTACCCATCACTCGACTCAGTTTTGTTGTTGTTGTTGTTTTTGCTTTGTTTTGTTTTGTAGAGATGAGATCTCACTATGGTGCCCAGGCTGGTCTTGAACTCTAGGATTCAAGTAATCCTCCTGCATCAGCCTCCCAAAGTGCTGGGATTACAGGCAAGAGCCCCCTGTGCCCAGCTGATACTTAATTTTTGTTTGTTTGTTTGTTTGTTTGTTTTGAGACAGAGTCTCACTCTGTCGGCCAAGCTGGAGTACAGTGGCCCGATGACAGCTCACCAGAGACTTGACTTCCTGGACTCAGTTCATTCTTCTGCTGTAGCTCCTCAAATAGCAGGGAGTACAGGTGCAACAGGTGCATGCCGCTATGCCTGGCTTATTTTTTTATTTTTTGTAGATACAAGGTCTCACTATGTTTTCTATGTTGGTCTTGAACTCCTGGGCTCAAGCTGTCCTCCTACCTCAGCCTTCCAGAGTGCTGGGATTACAGGTATGAGCCACTGCGTGTACCCAGCCTTCAATTTGGTTTTATATGGCCGTTCCTGTAGCAAATGACCAGAGTCCTACTGAGCATTTGAAACCATTGAACAGAGAAAAATCCTGCAACATGTATCTATGCTTTATATTTGTTTTAATTATCTGTGGTGTACCCCATCTCAAATTTGTTTGCTTTCTTTTGCACAATTGTGTCCACTAATAAAATATGGTAAGATAAGAAATTTACCTATGATCACTGGCATGTGTGTTTCTCTCTTTAGCAACTGGGTACTATGATTTTTCTAAGTGAAAAGAATAACCTGGACTTTGGTAGTTTTGTTAGTAAAATATGACCCTCTTAGCTTTTATTAGTTTAAGTGCTCCTTTCTTGCAATTAATTATGTCATTTTTAGTGAGAGGAGAGAATAGATATATTTTTGCCGTAGGGTAGCATTTTGAAGGATAGTGCACTGAGGATACATGTTTATTAAGTTCATGTTATTTTGTGATTAATTTATAAGTCTAAGGAAGTAGAATGTGATAATTCTACATTTAAAAGTGAGCATTTATAACTTGGTATATCATAATGCTGTGTCTTGCTAAGCCAAGATGCCTAGTATGTTAAAAGAGAGAGGCGTTTGGGTTTCTGTTAACAATTTTTTGATATGGTTGACATTTACTTTACAGAAAATTCTTTGAAGTAGATTGGGCCTGAATAGAAGTTGAAGCTAATAATAGACCTTTTGTTGAATATAAAAAGAAAATGCATATTGTTCCCTTGCACACAAAACAATGGTTTTCCTGTTGAACATGTGTCTGCTACTTTGAAGAATATATTACAATTTTAAAATAATAAAGAATAGTAGAATCTATTTTACATATCTGATTTATAGGTGATGGTTTTAAATGGGCATTGTGCTTTTGGTTTTCAAAAGATTTATAAAAGGGGTTCATTGAACTTTATAGAACAAAGATATTACAAATCAGAGCAAATTTTAATTGGTTAATATCCTTAATTTGGGGGCTTTTTTATATGTTGGTATTCTTATTCCTATGGAGTATTTCTTATTCTTGAATAGATTCGTAGCTCAAAACTACTAGTTTTACCTAAAACATGCTTGCTATTTGCTTTCTGGTTTGTTTAAGGTCAAACACCTGTATGTTTGGCTGGTTTGCCCCTTAGGATGTTATTTACTATTTAAGTAGTAATCATTCCAGGGTAAAATGGTGGAAATTAGTATACTTCTGCCTTCCTTTCCCCTTCCACATGTTTCATCTTGATGTAGAGATATGTTAGAATAGAAAAAGTATTTGTGGGATAGAGGTGGTATAGGTAGAAAAAAAGTAGTTATGCAGGTAGAAAAAAAAGACAGTACAAAACAACAACTTTTGTGTGTTAGATACCTTCTTTGAACAAACTTTTTAGGTAGGATTTGTAGTTAAGATCTTTCAGTATTTTCGTTTTATAATGAAACCTGCTTTTCCACTTACAGCTCCTCAGGTTATGTCTTGAAAGAACATTTGTATCAGTACAAAGCAATCTTACACATGATCAGTTCTTACCTGAAAATTTAGGGGAATTTGGAATATTGTGTAATGGGAACACAGGGTTATTTTTCAAAGATACAAGACTTGTTATTGCCTTGATAATGTGTTGGTCATGGTGTGCTGCAGTGAGTATAGTAGCATTTATCCTGGGATTGACCCTACTTTGAAGTTTAACATTTAGAGACGAATTATAGATCTATTTTTTTAAATCTAAGAGTAACTTTTTTTAAATGAAGTGGGTTATACATGTAATTATTTTTCTTTGCTAGCTACAAACTTGAGTATTATTGTTAACTGGAATATACATCAGAAAATTGAGTTGTGCATCTCAGTAATTTTGAGGTTGGATGTCTTTAAATATATGTAATAGTTTGGTGCATTTGAGTTAGGTTGATTTGTTTAATAGATGGCTATCAAGAGGTTCTTTGCCATAGAGTTTTAGTTTTAACTACTTAAAACTCTTCTTTAGGTACAAAGTACGGAGGGAGAAGCTCCTCACATTCCAGCCACTTATCAGCTGGGTCTTACCAAGTCGAAGCGAGGTAAGTTGACCAGTATCCTCTAGTTTTCCAGCACGTGACCAAGGTGGTGTTAGCTGATTTGGAAAAGGGGTTTTATGTGTCAGTATTTGTAGTACCTATAAATAGAACAAATCAGGAACTCAGGTAGGTATGCTTCATTATTCTTTGTGTAATATTTTGTATTTTCTTGAAGACTTTTGAACTCATAAACTAGTTAGTTTGAGTATCCTGGAATGGCTCCATGACACATTTTTGTGTGTTCTAAATGTTTTTCAGTTCTGTGTTAGGAGTAGATGAGAAGTGATAGAAAGAACAACAGATTATGGCTACCTTTACATTGTTATGATTGAAACATATACTTGTATTCTCTGTATCTGGGGTTTCATTATTTAAATATAGTGTCTAGCTATAATACCTGAATATGCCTCTGGCAAAAAACCACCAATCTCTCAGCAATAGTTAAACCTAGTTAAATTAATTTTAAACTATGGATCAAAGGTGAGTGACTGTAGATATCGTTCCTCTCTTGAGTTATTAATTATTGACCAAAGAACTTTTGAAACCATTCCTTTCACTTTTAACTTGCAAACAAGAAAAAAAAAATCTGATCTTTAAATTTACAAAGCTTTTGGAATGTAGAAAAAGGAAGGAAGGAAGAAGTTAAACGAAGGTAGGACTGTTTATTTTTAAAACTTTACACATGCTGAACCACCTTGGTTTTTTTTTTTTTTTTTAAACATAGATTCATATGTATGTTCCTAGAATAGGAAATTACATGTTTGTTCCCTCCTGATCTCTGAAATTTCTTCATAAGAGACAATTTGCATGTATTTTTTCTTTTATTGCAATATGATATTAAGAAACAAAAGCTGTACTCTCACTACAGTTCTGGTCAGACTCAAAATGAACTTTAATTTTCTTCCCCTTGGACTTTCATAAATTTATGTGTTTCTGAGCTGAGTTCATGGCCATCAAGGAGTTTTTGCTTTAGGTGGGTAGACAAAGGATATATTGGAAAAAGCAGCATGCCATGTGTAAAAAGGATGATAAACACAAAAATAAGATGTTTTAAGAGCAAACTCCCTGTAGGAGAAATGGTGGAATGTGGTTTGTATTCATATCTGGGATTTTTTTCCTTTTATCAATCAGATTTTTAAAGATTAACAATAAAATGGTTTTGTATGTGTTATGTGTGCATGAGAGAGAAGAGTTGAGAACAACATAATGCTTTAGTCATTTTGGAAGGCAGCCTATTCAGTTTTGTTGATGTGCTATGTAAGTATCTTAGCTTGATCATAACTGCAGTTAGAATCATTGGTAATATAATTACTTAAAAAGTTTATTAAAAAGGCATATAAAAATTTAGTAGTAGGACTTTTGAGGTTAAAATTATCTTACCTGAAATCCAGTTCAAGATTTACATACTGAAGCCCAGAGAGGTTTAGTGACTTAATTTTTGTTACAAGCTAACATTAGGTAGATCTGTTGAGAGAAGTCCAACAGTTTACTTGTTGAAGACATACAATATTTTCATTAGTCTGGCAGAAAATATACAGTTGTTCTTTTTTGTTGCACAATGCTAGACAAGTTTTCCAGATTTTTCTCATTTTTGGACTAAAAAGTTCAGAAAAACTTCCTAGTTTTTAATTAGAAATCATGTATCCTCAGGACAGAAATCTAATCCTTTTTAGTTCCACTTTTTTCTGTTGAGAACTGTTTGGAAACAAATGTCTGACTAAAGGGCCTAGATTGTGATTTTTACTTTACATAATAGCTTCACTTATATTTTACTGAATTTTTGAAGAGTGAGGCAGATAGAATAATTACTTACTGTCATCCCATTTTACAGAGGAGAGAAGCTATTATTTGCCGTGATGGCACACAGCAGAAACTTGAATGCAGGCCTTCTTCTTCTTCCCACTGCCCAACAACTGCTGAGAATCCTAAACAGTCTACATTATGTCCTAGCTATGTGAACGCAGACAGACCTCAACTGTGAGGTGACCTCAGTGCAGACTGTACTCTGTGGCACATAAGACAGGTCTTAGCAGAGAGAACCCAAGTCAGAGCTGCTCACTCTGGCTTCCTTGGGATCTCAGCCGGTTGCCTTTTGCCCACAGCCAGATAGGCAGTTTCACTTCTAAATCATTGATGTGACTGCTTAATTCTTGTGCTGCTTTAAGGATATTGTTATCATTGATTCATTCAGCAAACATTATTTATTATCAGCTTATTATAGGTACTGGGATACAAAGAATAAGTTTCCTGCTTCAGAAGGCTTACTATCTAGTTTTTACAAAAAGACATGCAAATACATGATGATAGTGATAACTGCTGTAACATAAGCTGTTAATTGTATCAATTAATGTCATTTAATGTAATGCCTACTTCGTACTGATGTATTGCAATTTGGTTTTACGGTTATTCCAGTTTGCTTTTACTTATCAAGGGTAGAGAGTGATTCCTTATATTTTATTATGCAGTTTTGTTAATATCAAAACAATATTACAGAATTATTCTGAGGTTTTGTTTTTTTTTTAGTTGGAATCTCACTGTGTCGCCCAGGTTGGGAGTGCATGCTCATGGCCACTGCAGCCTCAACGTGCTGGGCTCAGGCAGTCCTTTTGCCTCAGCCTTCCAAGTAGCTAGAACCACAGGCATACACCACCACACTCAGCTAATTTTTTTGATTTATTGTAGAGACGAGGTCTCGTCAAGTTGCCCAGGCTGGTCTCAAACCCCTGAGCTCAGGCAGTCCTCTTGCCGCCATCTCCCAAAGTGCTGGAATTACAGGCGTGAGCCACCATGGCTGACTTATTCTGAGTTTTTAATGGGAAATATTATTCCATGGAAACTGAGTCTACAGTGGGATATGTTTTAAACTCAAGTGCATGTCAATAGATTTTGATTTTATATAATTATATTATCTGGTTCTTTTGCTGTTTGTTTCAGATCTTAAATATAGTTTTGTTAAACAAGCTTTATTTATCCTGTTGTTTTTGAAGTTCTGTGAAACTTTACTGTCTTGTGAAGCTTCTCCCTTGGTAAATGTAGTAGCTGTAAAGTCTCTCCCTTTGTGGTGGTTGTAGTGTATATGTAAAGTGATCGTGCTTGCTGTTCTTAGCTGGCTTTTTTACTTATGTTAAACATGTTTTTTTTAGGTTATACTAACCAGGAGTTAGAGTTTAAAGGCAGAAAAGTAAACAGAAGGATTTTATGAGATTATCAGTATTATGTGCTAGTTTTAATATATTTGGCTGAGTTTCATGTAATTGTTATGAAAGAATTGTTTTATAACTTAAACAGGTTTGCATCACTTGAAACATCAGAGACATTGAATTATACTTGCATTTCATATTATTTAATTTATTGATCTTAATTGTATTTTTATTTTCTTATAAGGAAGATAATATAAATTTTTACAAAGTATTTTGAACATTTGAACTTCTAATTTCACTTCCTAAATATCTTTACATATTCACATAATGTGAATTGTTTACCTTGGGACTTCTATTTTTGTTAGAACATCTGTTATTTCAGCCAGTTGTCCTATAAGGATAAGGCATTTATTAGATGTACCAAAATAGATTATAATTAGAGCCAGTTAACTACTGAATACTGAGAATATATATTATGAGATTGGGTTCAGTTTTTGTTTGAACTTGAGTTACCTCCTGTGCTTTGAAGCCACAGTTTTGCATATGTAATGCATACTTTTCTAAAAAGGAATCAGTGTTGTGTATCTTACATCTACTGGGAAATATCTTGCTTTCATAAAGTCTTATCCAGCAGTTTTATATGACAGCTTTTTTTCTTGATAGATCATCTATTACGTACTGCAAGTCAGCATTCTGATAGTAGTGGTTTTGCTGAAGATTCAACAGACTGCCTATCCCTTAATCATCTCCAGGTAAAATTTTCTATTATAATAGGCACTATGTTTAACTTCTTTATTCTTAGGTGATTTTTCAATAACTATATATTTTAATCTGTCTAATCGTTATTTTTCAAATGACAATAAGAATAAGACTTTTAGGATATAGATGCTATCTAGGCATTTGACTACAAACTTTAGGTTTCATTAATTCTTCTATCTCTATTTTTTTAAAGCTTTTTTTTCCCCTTAATTTTTTTACTGCCAGTAAACAGAGATTATTTGATTAACCTGCTTAGTCTGTTATTTTTCTTATTTTTACTATCGTGTCTCAATATCTTATTTATTTAAAAACTGACAAGTATGGAGCCATAGATTGCTGAATGCTATATTGACTTTTATACTAGACTATATTAGATTACTCAGAAAACAGGCACATCTTTATTTTCAAGAAACTTACAGTCTATATATTAAGTACACAGAGTGTACACGAAAAACATTTAAGACATTTATAAGCAAATTTTAAAGAAAATTGGGATGAGAAAAATAACCCCCGGAGAGCCTTTAGGATAGCTTTTAAGGGGTAAATAGACAAGAGACTTATCTAAGGTCATTTGGAAAGAATAACCAAGTAGAACACTGAGAGATGGAGGAGAGACTTTCAGAAAGGAACCTGTGACCATTGGAGTAAGAAGATGAGCTTGTGGTGCTTAGGAGATTGATGAGGAGTGAGTGGTTCTGATGGACTATGTGATGCAAAAGCATGACTGGAGATTAAACCAGTGGTGAAGAAGATGAAAGGAATGTTGACTGATTTTCAGATAAGGATGATATTAAGGGTGAGAAGTATTTTTGTCTTTTGAACGTGGAATGACTTAGGGAAGTTGTTCAGGTAAGGGAAGGAACTGTGAAAGGAGAGTTTGATCCAGAAAAACCTGGGCCCTGGTCCTGGAGAGGATGTGATCAGAAACACAGGTTGGAGAGTTAGCTTTGAATCAAGAAGTACAGTTTCCTTTCAGAATGGAGAGAAAGGAGGAATAATGGGGAGAGATACAGGAAACTTTATGTGTTGTTGGGAAGAACGTTAACAAATTTCTGTCCATTTCTATGAGTCAGTGTCACATGTTGAAAGGAGAAGAGGAGGATGTTGGAAAGGGAATTTTAGGAATTGAGTGAAAGTGAAATAATTTTTGTGAGAAAGTAAGGGGAGGGAGTTGTGGATACTGATCAGAGGCAGTAAAAAACAGTTTTGAGTGTACCAGGGTCTCGGCTAGGTGGGAGACAGTAAAAGTATAGATATATCATATCAGTTGGTGTTTTATTAATGATATCTTGCATTCTTCATCCTTCCACCTGTTTTTCTCCCACAGGTTCATGAGTCCTTGCAAGCCATGGGGAGTAGTGCTGATAGTTGTGACAGTGAAACAACAGTCACATCATTTGGTGAAGACCTTGTCACACCAACAGCACAAGACCTGCCTTATTTTAATGAATCAGAGGAAGAGTCTCGCACCCCTCTTCAGAGGGGAAGAGAGAAGACAGCAACAGGTGTTGCTGCTGACAAAGGAAAGTCAGATAGCCAGAACTTCCCTCATTGTGAGAGTATTGAGAATATAGGAAATGAACAGTCCACCCGTCTCCTGGGGGATCCCATTACCAAAATTACTGAAATGGAAGAGGACTTGTCTCCAGCACACACAGTAGAGCTACCAAGGGAAGCAAGTGCTGAAAGTGATGTGGATAAAAGTGAATGTGAATTTGTTCAGTATACCACACACCATATTCTGAAATCCTTGGCTTCTATTGAAGCTAAATGCAGTGATACGAACTCAGAAAATACAACTGGGCCTCCCTCTTCTGTGGACAGAGTGAATACAGCTTTGCAGAGAGCTCAAATGAAGGTCTGCAGTCTATCTAGTCAAAGAATAGGCCGTAGCCTGATAAAATCAAAAGATCTGTTAAAACAAAGGTACTTACTTGGAAAAGCTGGCTATCCTCTCAGAAGGTCTCAGTCTTTACCAACTACCTTATTGAGCCCAGTGAGGGTGGTATCCTCTGTTAATGTTCGGTTATCTCCAGGAAAAGAGACCAGATGCAGCCCTCCCTCCTTCACCTATAAGTACACACCTGAGGATGAGCAGGAATTGGAAAAGGAGGTGATGGAGCATGGTGGTCAGTCTTCAGTTAAATCCACTATTTTTATCTCTCCATCATCTGTGAAGAAAGAAGAAACCTCCCAGAGTGAAGTGACACGGTTGGAGGAATGCCACCATGGAAGGACTCCTACCTGTTCACAGTTTATACCAGCACCGATATCTCAGTCCACCTGCTCCCTTCACTCCATCCATTCTGAGTGGCAGGAAAGACCCCTTTGTGAGCATGCACGAACTCTGAGCTCCCACAGTGTTCCCAACATATCAGGGGCCACCTGCAGTGCCTTCACGTCACCTTTTGGGTGTCCTTACTCACATAGACATGTCGCCTACCCTTACCGAGCGTGCTCTGTGAATCCTCCTTCTGCCATAGAAATGCAGTTGCGAAGAGTATTGCATGATATTAGAAACTCACTGCAGAATCTTTCACAGGTATGAGAAAAAGTATATATTTGTTACCTGTTTTCTTTTATGGCTCTGAGCACCTCTTAACTCTGTGAGAAGCTGAGACTCATCAGGCATGAATTACCTCAGCTTTTTTTTCTGGCATGTCTAAACTGATTTGCATCTGCCCTCCTTTGATACTCTTCCCCCTGTTGCAAGGGAGAAGCTGGCACTAATCCTGAACACAGTGAGTTGCTCTGCTCATCATTTCCCTCCCAGGAGAGATTTTACTTATTAGGTATCCTCCCTTTTTTAGCCTATCCTTCATTATGTTTTTCTTAGCCTAGAATCTTTGCAAGTTGTCCCTATTATTAAAAAAACTTCTCTCTCAAAGTTCTTTCTCTCCTTTTCTGCCATTTGAATGTGTTGACCACCTTTTCCTTTTCTAAGTTTTCTCCCTGTTGGCTTCTGTGGCACCGTCTTTCCTGGTTCTGCTCATAGCTCCCTGACTAAGCTCTCCCCTTCACCTACTGACCCCTGATGCTGGTCTCCTGGCACAGAATTAGTCTACTTCCACTGGGTTCAAAGACTGGAACTACTCCAGAACAGAAAAAAATCAGGTAAAGTGTAAATTTGATTTAAAATGCTCTGTATAAGTCTTGTCACTTTTAAAGTCTTCACTCAGAATTGTTAGTGGACTGGAAATAATTTTTTTTAAAAAAAGCTTTGAAAATAATTTTGTCTTCAGATTTGCCTTTCTCATTTTCTTGCTAAATCTCCCTCTGAATTCACTTGTATTTAGACAACTGAGGAATTGAAGAATATGGCAATGTAATGTAATGGTGAGAGCATTTGGCCGAGAAGCCTAGAATGCATGTAATAGATCTCTTATCATGAAATGGAGAGTAGGCTGCTTTGAAAGTAAAGATCGAAGTTGTAACTTTTCAAGTTAAAATAAGATATACGTACTTTTAAGTATAGATTTTGATCCTCATGACAAGTGTCTCCTAATGGTTTTCAGTCTAACCAGAATGTGGGTGTTTCTTGTTCCTTCTTAACAGAATATAGTTCTGTCTGTGTCTGAGCTTTTCATCTTTTCAGCCACAGTTAGGTAAAATGGAGATTGCCAGGGCCCTGTCCACCTGCACCCTGATGCTGTGCCTTGCTCTTTAGGCCTCCTTGTTCTTCTGCTCTGTCTGTGGTCTCTTCCTTCAGGATGTCCCAGCAACAACTCAGCTAGTACACCTCACCACGCCATCCTACCCCACCCCAGTAGACAAATGCTGTCCATAATGTGGCCTCCGACTCTCTCTCCAGTCTCGTTCCTTAGCTGTGTACTCCACCTATACTGGACTGTGTGCAGGGCTCTCAAGAGTTGTGCGTGTTTGGGTATCTGAACATCCCCTTCCCCCCATTTTAAATCTGAAATGCCCTGCCCTTGCCTCTCTTTGCATAACCAAGTCCTGTTTACCGTGAAGGCTCAGCTCAAACGTTACCACTTTGGGGAAAGTTCATCTAATCAGTTTTTGTTTGTTTCCATCATAACACTCCCTCCCCACAATATCTTAATTTTTTTTAAAAAAACTTCTCTTTTTTCTTCCTTACACTGTGAGAACACTAAAGCCTGGGAATACCCTTTATCATTTTCTCTCACTGTCTAAAATTGTGGCATGTAGGAGATGCTCGCGTGTCTTAAGAAACCTGCCACTTTCTCTACCCAATTCAGTAACGCCTTTCATTTCATGATAACATTTGCAATGTCTTCTACTTTTTTGAGTTGTGTTTTTGTTTTTCTACTTTCTCAAGAGGGAAGTTTTTAAGAAATAGATACAGACTATCCACTGCCTACCCCCCAGGTTGTCTTATACCTGGAACAGCTAGCAGTAATAGGTATCATTGGAGACTGATTTCTTTGGTTCCTGCTTACAGTATAAAGGTATTTTTTTGTCTCAAAGGGAAAAATATGTTGGCTCCAAATTCCTTCTTTTTAACACCTTATATAATTTGGAAGTAGTCCCTTTACCATTATTGTTTAATCCTACTTTTACTTTTTTGAAGTACCCTATGATGAGAGGACCTGATCTTGCTGCTGCTCCATATAGTTCTCAGAAGTCATCTGTTCTACCTCTTTATGAAGTAAGTTCTTAAGTCTTTGTGTGTTGCAAAATAATTTGTATAATACAGAAATATAATTTTGTTATATTGCATTTTAGAATACTTTTCAGGAGCTCCAAGTAATGAGGCGGAGCCTGAATTTGTTCAGAACACAAATGATGGACTTAGAATTGGCAATGCTGCGTCAGCAAACCATGGTTTACCATCACATGACTGAGGACGAAAGGTGAAAGTTCATTTTGTCTTAAGATAACTCAAAAAGGTTTTCATTCAAAGAAGTATTTTGACTTACATTTTTTAAAACTGAGTGTTGTTTGTACAGCTGTACACCCTGTATCTATTTTGTGAACCATTGTAGATAAAATCTAGCATGCATAGTGTTTTACTAAGTAAACAGTTGTGCTTTTAATGTATTAAAGAATACGGTGACTGTGTCTTGTTTTTCAGTTTGGGGATATTTGTGAAAGAGGACAGAGGAGGAAAGATCAATGTTCTGGTGGATACATTTACAGTAGCTGATATAGTGCTAATTTGTACAACCTGGGATCTCAGTACCTTCTGTTAGCTTAGAGTAGTTGTTGGAAGATTTACAGCAATCAGTTCCCAAACTGCGATTTTTAAACATTGTGCCTCTCATCATACCAATAGGTTTGAAGTTGATCAGCTCCAGGGTTTGAGAAACTCAGTCAGAATGGAGCTTCAGGACCTGGAGCTGCAGCTGGAGGAGCGCCTGCTGGGCCTGGAGGAGCAGCTGCGAGTGGCTCACGGGCCTTTGCCTTTTCGCCCCTCTGCTCTCATGGTACACTGCCCTTGGGTGGTAGGGGTGTCCACCAAGGATTGATGTATAATGTTGCACATGATTTAGGACACATGCCTTCATTTAAATTCATTTATTTTAATAGCATTAAAATCATGGAGGCTGCTTAAGGAGTTTTCCCATAAGTCAGTTGAATGTGCAATTGGTAATAATTGTCTTAAAGTTAGTATATTTAGAAATATGTTAAAAATTTTTAACAATAATTTTTAATAATAGGAAAAAAATAAGTGCTAATGCCAAAGTTTAGGGTTTTTAAGGGAAAAATGATAGTGAAGTGTAAATATAACTAATTTAAATTTTAATCACTACATGTAACTACAAATAACACAGATATATGTCTTACTCAGTCTTTTTCCCCCTTTCTTGCCTTTATATAAATAACTTCCTTTTACGTTTTTTTTTTTTTACTCTCAAATGCAGCTTGACTGTCTTGCCTTTTAAGTTTTTATTTTGAATTTTTTTTCATTCTTTGTATTTTTTAAGGAATCAAATGAGATGTGTAGATAGGAGGCATAAATACAACCAAGAGAATAACAAGAAACACTCTTTACTTTGTACTATTTTTTATTCTTCTAAAGTTTCTTTTCATGAAATTTGAACTTAAATAACTACACTCTTGTTTTTGCCAGTATCTTCGAAGTTGTAGAATATGTTGCTTTGAAATGCTGAAATAGTGAATTTTTCTGTCACTTCAACAGTACATTTGATTTTGTTAAAAATACATGGATGAAAATACACAAACATACATGTATATGCACATATGGAGTAGAATAAGTAGAATAAGCATGTGTGTGTTTATACACACATACATATGTGTAGTATAGATTTAATAATATTCTATAGCATTCATGAGTATATTTTTACATGGTTTTGGTTTGTCATTCTGAGAAGTGTGTGTTAGTGACAGCAGAGAACCAGATCATCCTCTGTGCACTTTATATCAGTTTTCAGTTAAAATAATACATTTTGTAGGATCCATGACATTTGAGTGTGCCCTTTGTGACATGAAAGGATGCTTCAGGGCACTAGTTAGCCAATTAATTGTGTTCTAAAACTCTTGCAATGTGAAAAACTAAAACCGTACATATAAATATAAATATATATATTGTTCTTACCTTTTCAGGGAATGTGTGGCAGTAGAAGCGCTGATAACTTGTCATGCCCTTCTCCATTGAACATAATGGAACCAGTAAGCCTCTCTCCTTTTAAATCACTGGGAAGGGGAATGATACAACATTCCATAAACACACAGTTTTCCTAGTGTAGATGAAATGCAAGTTCATTTTTGTAAAATACAGAATTTGATAAGTAATAGTTAAATTGATTGGAGGTGAGTTTATCACTTCTGAAAGTCCATTGCCATCTTAAGCCACTAGAAAACTGGTATAATTGCAGTAGTGATTGATCTTTATGACCTAACAGAGATAATGATTCACAAAAAGTATTTAATTTATACTTCAGGGGAAATGTGCTTTAACAACCTGATATCAGGTTCTTTCAAAAATAGTTCTCCTATTAGCATGAGAAGGACCAGAACACACAGATGACGACTCTGATGTTGCTTGGGAAAAAACAGATTCTGAGCTTTCTCCAGGAGGAATTTCAAATCCCATTTCT